>CATIWF010103383.1:0-15149 GCA_949630135.1 Balakata baccata | reverse complement strand
GGTTGCATGTGCATCAAACTACCAACTATCGCAAGATTAACAAGATCAAAGATACTATTTTTGGTTTTTGACCAATTCATATATAAATTTTGTTAACTGCCGAGTCACTATCAACTACCATTCAATTGAGCAATAGATGTTTTGGTATTTAATATAGAGGTTGGATATTGAATTTACGACATCTCATGTTTGTCATGATTATTTCAAAGTAGATTAATCAATTGAGTTTACCCCAATTGATTAAGTAATAGATGTTAATGACGTATTTACTGTTATTAAAGTAAGGTTAATCTAATATTCGAATAAAACTACGTAGAGAAGTAGAAGGAATTTGATGCATGTTTGCTACATAATATTCTTAAGACAAATTTGCTTTTAACTAAATAAGTTTAGGATAATCGACATTTGTCTTCCAGAATATAATAGATATTAAGTAAATTTTGAATACACAATATTTACTTACAGTAAATTGAATATATGTCACACATTCTATCACTTGAAAAGGAAAAAAGAAAAAAATATCAATTCTCTAAAAGTGTTTTCAATAAGAGTCAAAAATTTCTATTTATATTAGATGGAGGAAACAATAAATTAATTGTGATTAATTTTTTTAAAGACGGTTAATTTATGCATTTGTAACATTTAAATAATAGTAAATTATGCTTTGAAACATTAGAAAAGAGAAGCTCAAAAGACGAGAAGTTCAATAGACATATCTAAAAAATCTATTGACATAGTTGTGTCAAATTGACATGGTCATGTCACATGACATGAACATACTGTGTATTTTGACACAGTCATGTTAAAAATAATGGACGTGCCATAAGTTATGCACATACTGCTCACAACGACATGAGCATGTCACACGCTACACACATATTGTGTACAGCGACAAACTCGTGATCATGTTGTTTGTGTCCTCCAATCTCCAAAAATTAAAAAAAAATATAAAAATTGGATTTGATTTAAATCATTGAATTTCGGTCTGACATTCATGTACGCAGATTGTGTACTAATGCATTAGCCTATACAGAACTATGGATTTGCATCTCCTTCGTCTGAGTACACGAAAGAGAACATTTTATGCTAGTTTTTTACCAATATAAGAATACATTTTTCTATTTAAACCGTGCCTCAACTTTACATCTTAGTGATGGACAACTTCCACTTGCTTATTTTATTTTATTTTTTTAACAATGAACTTACTTTAAACTTTATATCAATATTAATTTGTAGTTCTCGTGTTAAGAAATATATATTTTAGTCTTCATTCCAAAATTGAATTATGATATTCATCCGAATTGTTCTCTCAAAATAGTTTATAATCACACTTTTTTCAATATTTACTTTTATATTTACATATTTAAAGCCAAAATTAAACAAATTAAGGATTGTACTGTAACTATATGACGACCAAAACATTCAACCACCAAACTGAATATGTAAAGAGAAATATTGGAAATCCTAGGAATTAGGAATAGGATTTATAATTGTAAATAAACAAACTCTAAAATGTTTAGACCATTTAATTTAAAGAAATGATGAATCACTTAACTTACAGTCCTACGTATCATATAACTAATATTTGTTTCTCAGGCTTCAGCCGAATCATCCGCTAATTAGATCAACGATTCTCAATTGAAGATTTACATAATAATAAATATTTTTTGTTGGGTTAATTACCATCAACTCCTTGACTTTTGCCTTAAAAAAAGCAATTGAATCTTTTATTGTTTTAAATTAGCAAATAAAATCCTATAAAATTATCATAATGTGTATAATTTGGATCAAGGATAAAACGTTTTGCTTAAACGTTTTGCTTAAAATTTCTTCGCCGAGAAGGATTTCGACTGTGTAATCTTGTTGGCAGGTGTTTTCGGATTTTCCGTTCCCTTTGTTTTTCAAAAAAAGAAAATTTAGGAGTTAAATCTAAAAATATTAGCGATTGATATATTATGAAATTCAAAATTTCAAGCTCAAGTTTTTTGAAGTTAGAATTTTTTTTCATTAGAAGATCTAGGTCTGTGAGCTACATACGACCAAGGTAGCTCTTCCTTAGTTCTTTTGAGGTACTCTTGCTAATATTGATTGATGTCGATAGCGAAAATACTTGAATTTGATATATTTTCTAATTTTATAAATAAAAATATCAATCAAACTATCTCTTGATTGGTTGAAAATTGAAATTTTTCTTGCTCTAAGTTCTATTATGTATTTTGATAATTATATTATCAATACAGTTCAACTATGTATCTCTCTATTATGTTTTCCATTGTCGTTGGACAGAATATTAAACAATTTCAATGTGTTTTATATGCAAATAATTTTCTCGTAGCACAATTTAAGTACAACACGTTAGCACAATTAATCGACGTGAAGATGTTTTTATCAAGTCGCTATAACTTAATATTATGACATTTCAATTTGATCCAATTTGCACATGTTGAATCTGTGGCATCTGCTTGAAAGGGGCGTCAGGATTTGGTACATATTAGAATTATATTTAACTATATGTTTGTGATAGATTATGTAATTTAGATATTTAATTTTTAGATTCCTTTGAAGATATATATATACCATATATTTTATATCATTCAAAAATAATTTACATATTATTTGAATTAATGAGTTTAGATATTTGGATTTGATTGTGATGAATTTATTATTATTTTAAAATGACTTAATCTAATTTAAAATTAGTTATATTATATAACTATAAATCATTTTTCTATAATTTAAACTTTTAATGTGAAATTTTCTTCAACATATGTACATTTAAGTTGGAACGCTCATCCAGATAACCCAGATCAGAAACCTAAACTTTCTAGCACAGAGGAGGAAGGGTTGGCACTCCTGAAGAAAAATACCTATGTGGGAGGGTACGGTTGCGTTTCCTTGCGATATATGTATGATATGCAAGAACAGCTGACTAACCCAAGAGGTTGTTTAACCTTGTAGTCTGCTAGTTCTTTTCTCGGTTTAAGTGTGGATTGCCTTTACTGACCTTGTTTTATGTTTGCTGGGCAGGGGAGGATATATGGATGTTGGTGAAGGCTTCAAAGAAAAGAAAGGCATCTCAGTTGACCTTGGGTGAACCTGTCTGCATTGCTGAATCTTCGAGGCCTATCCCTGAAAAGGAGTCTGGGACGTCTCTTGTAGCTGGTCCTGTGCTTGGAGTCGCTAGGTCTCGACCTGAGACTAGATTAGGGGCCTCTGTTCGTATTGGTGAGGAAGTGGGGTATGAGGATAGGCAGGAGGTGATCACTTTGTCTCCTGCTGGAGCGGAAGGAACCCTTAACAAAAATACGGATCCTACAGGCACCTATGATCTCTTGGAAGGAACTTGAAATGGGGTTCCTCTTTTGATATAGCTGAAGTTTTTGAGGATTTTCAACGAGCCTTGGCTGTGCAGCACAAGGCATCTTCTAGTGGCATGTCACTATAGCGACCTGGCGTATACTATGATCTCACTAGGTCTTACCAATTTCCTAATGACGTGGGTGCCCATGAAAAGCTGGTCACTAGATCAAACCTCAAGAAACAATTGTTGACCCTACCTTTTCAGGTATCTATGAACTGTCCTACATACATTATGTTTATATCTTTTATCCTTCTTCTTTATATGTATTGGGTTTGTAGTGATTTTTGAGTGCTTCCTTTCACAGTTGGTGATTATAGGAGCCACCGCATACGGGAAGTTGGATATCTTAGAGAAGGACTTGACCACTTCTGAAGCGATAAATGCTAAGTTGAAAGACGATCTGTCGCAAGTGGATAAGGCATTGGAAGAAAAGAAGGGTCAACTGGCAGCTAAAGAGGGAGAGCTAGCGGCTGTGACCACTGTGAAGGATATCCTGGAAGCTGTGACCACTGTGAAGGATATCCTGGAGGGCAGACTCTTGTACACTAAGGAGCTATTGAAGGCTCAGGAGGTGGAGATTAATGAACTCACCTGTCAAAAAGAGGAGTTAAGCCATGAGGTTGAACATCGTGGCAATGTGCTGGCAGATCATGAGAAGGAGATAGAGCGACTAACTCAGAGGGCAGATTCTATAGTTCTCCAAATTGTGATTATGCAAGAGGAGGTGAAGGAATCTGTCCTTCGACAAATCAAGTAGCAGTATCCTGACTTGGATTTGAGCTTCATGCAGTCTGATGAGGAGGGGGAAAAGGAGGGTCGTCACTCTGATCCTAGAATTGCTGGTGATCCTAGGTCTCCTTCAGCTGTTTATATATATATATATATGTATTTGTCCCCCATTTGTATATCATTTACAATTTTTAAATTTAATCATATATCATTTACAATTTTTAAATTTAATCATGTTCGCTTCAGGATTAGTGTTCCCTTTTTGAGATTAGAGACCGTTTGATTACAAATCTCCTAATGATATGATGCTCCTCTTTTTTAAGGGATCAGAGACCATTTGATTACGGATCTCATAATTCTTTTTCTTTTGAGGGATCAGAGACAGTTTGATTACGGATCTCATAATGAAGTAGAGTTTAATAAAGTTTTTTATTTGCTAAAAGAGAGAAGTTACATTTACACTTACTGGCAGTATTTTTTAAAGTTTCTCTCATTCCGTGTCCGAGGGAGCTCATTTCCTGAATGGTCAGCGATCCTATAAGTCGTCGGTCCCATAACTTGTGAGATGATGTAAGGCCCTTCGCAATTTTTGTCTAACTTGCCTACTCATGCTGCTCCCCTTTGGATGTCTCTTTTCATTAAAACTAGGTCTCCTTTCTGAAAGCTTCTGAGTTTGACACCCTTGTTGAAAATTCGTTCTACTAGGCTCTGGTATGCTTTTGCTTTTATTGCTCATTTCACCCTTATTTCTTCCATAAGGTCGAGGCTGGATCTTACGTTGTAAGGGTTTCTTTCTTCATTATAATGGATCACTTTGAAGCTTAGGATGCTAATTTCTACTGGGGTAACTGCTTCCATCCCAAATGCTAATATGAACGAGGTTTTGCAGGTGGCTGTTCAGAGTGTGGTTCTATAAGACCACAAGACACTCGGCAGGTGCTCTGTCCATTCTTGTTTAGCTTCTTTCAACTTTTTCTTCAGCCCTTGGATGATACTTTTATTAGTGACTTCAGTAAGTATGTTGGTTTGTGGATGAGCAACTGATGTGAAACATAGGTCAATTTTCAAGTTCTTACAAAATTGACGAAATTCTCGATTTTCAAACTGCTTACCATTGTCTGTTATGATCTTACTGGGGATACCAAATCTGCATATTACTTCATCAAAGAAGAAGTTCTGTATCTTCCTCTAAGTGATGGTGGAAACTGCCGCTGCTTCTACCCATTTGGTGAAATGATCTACTGCCATAATTAAAAAATTTTTTTTGCCTTTGCTATCGAGAAAGGTCCTATAATATCAAATCCCCATTCTGCAAATGGCCAGGCTACTCCTATGGGGTGTTGGTTATCTGGGGGAGCTTTGAGGTAATGACCGTATTTCTGGTAACTTTTGCATCTCTCCACCAGTAGCTTGGCATCCTTGTTTAATGTGGGCCAATAATATCCCTATATAAGGGCTTTTCTTGCAGTAGCCTCAGCACCCTCGTGTGCGCCTTCGATCCCTTCATGTGTTTCCCTCATAATATATTCTCCTTCTGCAGACTCTACACATTTGAGCCATAGGTGGGTGTGAGATCGCTCATATAGTGTTCCTTCATGAAAAGAGTATGTTGCAGCCTTCCTTAAGAATTTCTTGCTCTCAGTTTCTTTTAGCGGAAGCTTTCTTTCTTCTAACCATTCAACGATTGGTCTCATCCAACTGTCCCTCTCCGTAGTGAAGATCGGCTATGTTAAATGACTTGGCAAGCTAAGTGATCTTGTTAGTACATATGGTGGAAAGGGCCCCCCTTCTCGAGCAAGTTTTAATAATGCATCTGCTTCCATATTATGGGATCGTGGGATTTATTCGACCGACCATCTTGTACCATCCCTGTCTAGGAGCACGATTTGATGTCTAACTTTGTCTAGGTATCTTGCCATTTCTGCCTCTTTTGTTACAAATTCATTTGTAATCTGCCGGGTGATGAGTTGTGAGTCATTGCGGATGATGAGGTTTGCTAGCCTTACTCTTCATGCACCCTAGATTCCTAGCAACACGGCTTCGTATTCAACAACATTATTAGTTATAGGGAATAAGATTTGTACAGTGCACTCGATTCTAGATCCTATTGAACTGGTGAGAACGATATCCAATCCCCCATTTTGTTGCCCAGTTGCTCCTCAACATGTAACATCCAAGTTTCTCCCTCTGGTTTTTCTTCTCTATGATCCTCTATGTTACATTCTGTTATGAAATCAGCTTGGATTTGGGCTTTCATAGTTTTCCTGGGTTCATACTAGATATCGAAACTACCGATTTGAGTGGCCTACTCTATTATTCTTTCGGTGGCATTTGCCTTGTGCAAGATTTTCCTAAGGGGATGGTCTATTCGGACTATGATCTGGAAACCCTCAAAATAAGGGTGAAGCTTCCTTATTGTCAAAAATAAGGCATGGGCCATCTTCCCTAATATGGAATATTGTGTTTCTGCTTCTCTCAGGACCTGGCTGCAATAATAAATGGGATACTACTCCTCTTTTTCTTCTCAGACTAGCACAGTGCTTATGGTCTCATGGGTTATAGAAAAGTAGAGGAATAAATCCTCGCCTTCCACAGGTCTGCTAAGGAGAGAGGGGGACTGGAGGAAGGCTTTCAGACTCTTAAAAGCGTTCTGACATTCTTTGTTCCATTCAAACTTATTTAGGAATTTGAAAGCATTATAGAGTGATAAGCATCTTCTAGTGGAGCATGAGATAAAATGCCTTACGACGGTAATCCTTCCATTAAGTTTTTGAACATCTTTGATAGTCTTTGGAAGGAGCATATCTATCACTACTTATATCTTTTCGGGGTTTACTTCAATGCCCTTCTATAAGATCATGAATCCCAAGAATTTTCTAGATCGCACTCCCAAGATGCATTTTTCTTGATTTAGTTTGAGCCCGTTGATCCTGAGAGTGTTTCTCCAATGTCTCTTGGGTGATCTTAAGGTGTAGTACTCTTGATGATTATATCATCGATGTATACTTCAACGTTCTTGCCAATATGATCTTTGAATATTTTATGCACCAGCCGCTGGTATATCGCACCAGCATTTTTTAGACCGAAAGGCATGGCCGTTAAGTAGTAGAGGCTTCGATCTGAAATGAATGCAGTTTTCTCTTAGTTATCGGGATCTATTAGTATCTAGTGGTATCCGATATATGCATCAATGAATGTGTACATCTCATATCCTACTGTAGAGTCAACCAATTGGTCGATGCTTAGGAGTGGATAGGCATCTTTAGGGCAAGCTTTATTCAAATCGGTGAAATCAACGCACATATGCCATTTCCCATTTGGCTTTTTTACCATTACCACATTTGAGACCCACTCAGGGTAGTGTGCTTCTCTAATGAATCCTACATGTAGGAGTTTATCTATCTCGTCAGAGATTGCCACCTACCTGTTTGGAGCATGTCATCATTTTTTCTATTTGATTGGCTTGGCTTGTTTGCTGATATTTAGGCGGTGAGTGGTGAGCTCGAGGCTTCTCTTCGAATATCCTGTGGGACCAGGCAAAGGCATCTGAATACTCTTTAATGGTGGAGTCTTTGACATCTTTCTCAAGGCTCCCTCCCACCTAAACACACCTGTCTCGATCAATGGCTACTGATTTGATATCTTCCATGGCTGTCGGGCTATCTACTATGGGTTCCTTAGTTAGGGTCTCCACAGTTAGCATTTCTGTGACCCTTTTAAGTTCCATTACTTAGGCTACGCTGGCTGCCTGCCTATCTCTTCTAACCATGATTTTTTCCTAACTAGTAGGGATCTTCATGGTTAGATATCTAATGTTTGTGGATGCACAGGAGCCTTAGAGGAATAGTCATCCCAAAATTGCATTGTAAGGGAAAGGTATATCTACAATCTTAAAGTTCGCGTGGAAATCTTCGTACCTTTCATATGTATCAATCTGTATCATTAGCCATATTGATCCCTCGACTGGGACCGGTTGTTCTCCCAATCTTACAAGTGGCAAAGAGACTGGTTTGAGATCTGAGATAGACCCCTTCAATGCGCGAAAAATATTGAGCGTTATAAGATTTACCGCGCTTCCATTGTCCACTAGGATCCTTTTTACTAGTATATTATGGATACGACCTTCGATTACCAGGGCATCATCGTGACCTTGAGACAGCAAAAAATCGTCTTAAGAAAAGAAAGTGACTGGGACCAGATGGCTCTAGCTATTGACAATATGAACACCTCTTTTTTTCTTCCCGGGTACCTTCTCGGACAGATTAACTCCACCCATAATGACGTTGATTATAGCCAATAATTCTCCCTTTGGCCCATTTGGTTTGACTTCAAGCTGCGAGGACGTCTGTGGCCTTAGCTTCTCATTCGAGGCTTTTAACTGCACAAACTGCCTCGGCGATCCTATTCATATAAGGCATTCGATCTCTTTATGGAGTTACCAGCATTCCTCCATATCATGGTCGTGATCCCTGTGAAAATCACAGTATCTATTCTGGTCTCTTTTCTCAGGGTGTTTAGGATTCAGCTTCTCGGGCCACCTTAAGGATTCTCCAACATGCTTGGCAGCTATCAACACTTCCCCTTTAGAGACATTCAGAGGAGTGTATTTTCTTTCGAAGGGATGGGGACAATCTTGATATCCCCTTCTTCACTTTAGATGTCCTCGATACTGCGGCAAATCACACCATTCACTTCTGCTGGAATGGCTAGGCCCGAGGGGAAGATCCAATTGGTTAAAAGACTGTTCCATTGATGGTATCTGCAATTTAAGGGCATCACCATCTGCTCTTATGGTTTCATCTCGTTGGATGTGTTGCTTGGAGCGAATCATGAGATCGGTGAAAGTTTGGGGTTGGTTAAGGTTCAGTGAGTTGTACAGGAGCTTGGATGCGGTTCCTACTATGAATGCTCTAATTGCAACACTATGATCCAAATCTTCTACCAAGATGACCTCCTTATTGAAATGTTCCACATACTCCCTCAGCGTTTCCTCCCTTTTTTGATATACTTTCTGGAGATTAGCTAAAACTTTACGGATGACTAGTGACAAATCACGTATTGAAAAGTTAGGCCAGTTGTTCAAAAAAGTGTATGTGGCTTGGCTTAAGGCCTTGATACCATTGCTGGGCTAAGTCGACTAGTGTGGTGGGAAAGACTTTATAAAGTATCGAGTCTTGGTTTGTGTATAAAGCCATAATGGTGCGAAACTGAGAGACGTGACTTCGAGATTCTCCAAAATCAACGTATGTAGGTAGGTGCAACAATTTGATGTCTAGAAAAGGATCTTGCTTTAAATGATCAACCAGGGATAAGGTGTTCCGGAGACTATAATTGAAATCTTCGGATGAGGGTTGAAACTCTTTTAGGAGATTTTTTTACTGTGTGATATAGGTTGGTTTTGGTGATGAATGTTTCTTGGGCCACATGTGGGGTTTGGTGAATAAGTGTGTTAGCAAAAGATTTGTCTTGAGTAGAAGTGGAAATTTCTTCATGCTTATCTGGGTGGTATTGGGAAGTGTTTGGTTTTTGAGTGTGCTATGTCCTGTGTCATTTCGTTGATGGTAGTTGTAAGCTGTTGTAGAATGTGGAAAATGTTAGGGGTGGGGTTGGGTATCGGTTCAGTAGTAAAATGGTTTAGGGCAGGACTTAAGTTACGGAGAGATAGGGATGCCATAGAGGTCGGTGATAGCAGACTGGAGAGTTCCATCCAAGGCCTTTGAATTCGTTCCCTTTACGGGTGTTTTGTCAGCCATGGTCCAAGCTCACCGCACCAATGATAACTTCTGTCTCTCTTAGCTGATGGACCTTGTGCAACTGAAATAAATAGACTAAACTGGAGGTGGACTCTGGTGAAGCCCCTCCAATGCTTAAATTAGTAAGAGAATAAAATGAAGAGAAAGATAGCTAGAGAGATCAAGAGTTAACCTGTCCCCTAAAGGTGTTGCCTGGAGTTTTTATAATATTTTCCTTCATCATATGTCTAATCCCTTTCTAGCACAATATGGTTCAAACTGGCTCTGTTAGGTTATGATTATGGCTAGTTAGCCACATTAGTCATCAGACGCCTCGCTTGAGCTATATGCTTATTTAATGTTTCTTACTTGTCGTGTCAGTGTCTTACCTGCACTGTGGTTGTGCAGTATTTTTATCTCCCCCAAGGGTTTTCAGATCGGGGATCGTAAGAGTCGGTGATGTCATTTTATAAGGTCACAAGATATGCGGATCGTGAGATCCTAAGACCTTGTATAATTTTAGTGTCTTCATCTGGATCATATTCACAGGATCCAGATTAGGAAATCGCCTTCTACTGGGAGAACAACTTGCTTGGATCGTAGGATCCACATCCGACTCCTGTAGCGTCTTCATCTAGTATAGGTGGATCATATTCATAGGATCCGGATCAGGGAATCGCGGGATCTTTGGATGCTAATATGATATCTGCAGCATCTCCATCTAGTATAGATAGATCATATTTATAGGGTCGGGATCAGGGGATCGTAGGATCCTTGGATGCTAATCTAATCTCTGCGTCCATCTGGTATAGATGGGTCATATTCGTGGAATCCGGATCAGGGGATCGCGGGATCCTAATTTGGTAGGATTCTCCTTTGTCATCAATATATTTTTGATACATTATGTAATTTAGATATTTAATTTTTAGATTCCTTTGAAGATATATATATATATACCATATGTTTTACATCATTCAAAAATATTTTACATATTATTTGAATTAATGAGTTTAGACATTTGGATTTGATTGTGATGAATTTATTATTATTTTAAAATGACTTAATCTAATTTAAGATTAGTTATACTATATAATTATAAATCATTTTTCTATAATTTAAACTTCTAATGGGAAATTTTCTTCAACATATGTACATCTATAGTTTGAAAAATTTTGTATATATTTTGCATATATTCACTTGATGAATACATTAAGGATGTAATAAAATGAAAGATAAAAACTCTAACCTCCTTCTCTCTCAACTTTTTTATTTTTTTTTCTAGCCACCATCTTTCTTAAGGAGGGATCATTTTTTATCATTATTAGCTTCAAATCACTCATTTATATCTTATCAATTTATTTATAAAATAAGTGGTTATTCCATATATCTATATTTTTATTTTGTTCGTTTGTTTTTCATTCTCTGTTTTGTTGCAGTATTGAGTTTTGTCATTTTGTTATGACGGTTTATTTCTGTCATCTTGTTGCGGCATTTCTATATATAAACGATTTAGACACACAAAACATTTTCGATCCAATAGAAATAACAAATCATATTATGGTAGTCAATATGTTGCAGAACTAGAATTATAAGTATTCTAATCACTATATTATTATCAAATTTGTAGGCTTTGAGTCGATTTATTATGCTATTAACCTGAGTGCTGTGAATTTTTTCACTATTTCATTTTCTATAGTTTTTAGTATATTTATATCTATTTATATGATGTATTGCTTGTTTGAATCAATGAAATTATTTTATTGTAAAAAAAAAAGATGTAATAAAATGAAAATGAGATATATTGCATTTTCCGAGAAAATTTTTAGATAGACTAAGTTTATAATGTTATTCATAGACTAATCCAATCACATATTGACATGCACTTAATTGTTTTATTCTCATTAGTTGAAGTAAATATAACATGCATATATGTCATTTAATAATTAGATTAATTTATGGATGATATGATATACTTAGTTTACCTAAGAATTTCTCGCATTTTCCATATTACTTTAATGTTCACAATTATATTTCCTCATATTGGGAAAAAAACTTAATCTATAAAAGAAAAGAAATAGAGAAAAATATATATTACTTTAATGCTCACAATTATTTTTCCTTCATATTGGGAAAAAAACTTAATCTATAAAAGAAAAGAAATAGAGAAAAATATAAGTGAATTAAGGAGAAATATATCGAGCATCCTACCAATCGGCAAATCAATTAATCGACAGCAAAAGCAATAGAACTACAATTAATTTCCAGGGCCAGTTGGTAAGCACTTAATGATCGAGCAGCTATCTGCAATTTTTCAAACAGAATATATATGAGCAAACCAACATTAATTAGGAGACTGATTATGAGATATCTGAAGATCAAATTAAAGAGTAAAAACCCACTGCCGATCCGACCAGGAGTTCTTATCTAACAATAAATCTGTTTGAAAACAAATTAGGGCAAACAGATGTTACAGAGAAGAATGTTAGTTATATAAGTCTGTCCAACGTTGTATACACACCACAAGAATTCAATCAACTTCGAAAATGATATGTCAACTGTGTGTCGATGGAACCTGTTTAATTAGAATCCCGTTTGAAATCTTGTTTTTTCAACAAATTTATTGTAGATAATTAGAACAGAAAGTTACAGCATTAATGGTTTACAGTTTTATTAGGGATATTAAATATATATAAGACCAGTAAAAGATTAGCTTCAAAAATCATGGTTTGCCCATGCCCTAAAACCATGGATTCATGCAATATGATCTATTCTATGTTATGTTAATTTTCTACTAAGATGACAATTGCTATATCAGAATATGGAATCAGCTTTAAGATCACGAAATCATTCAATAATTCTACTTTCTGATATCCTCTCAAATTGGGTGGGTTGACCATGATAGATTATATTCATTTAATCTCTAACATTGTTTTAAGGAGAATTCTACCTCGGAAATATAAGGAATAAATTATAATTGTGGTGCAACTAATTGTAGATTGACTTAAGTCATTTTGAAACAATTATGAATTCACATTTATTAAGTAAGCTCAACTGTCCAACCTCATCAAATTATAGTACATTAATTATCAATAAATTGTCCAGATTAAATGTAAAATATATATTTTTTTGAAAATAAATAACCTCCCCTTCATTGTAACATATAGTGAATATTAAATACACGACCTATGTATCATGTTCAACCTGTATGCTTTAGAGATGCTGAAGTATTTTACTATGCTATCTTCAATAGTTTAGCAGATTATTATACAACTAATTAATACGAGAAGATGATAATATGTATAACTGATGTACAGAGAGTTTTGAGAAATTTATCTTGATTAGCTAGCCTTACACAACCCAACTAAATTGATGGTACCCATCCAATAATGGTTTTGCATTTGGTAATTAATTAATTAAATTTAGTAAAGTAGCTAATTAAATTAAAATTTTAAATCACCAAACAACTGGATTTTCTTGAAATCTTCTCACCTAAAAGTCTTTTCAAGGAAATATTATAGGATAGTTACAGGCCTAATTAAAGTACGTAGGGCCAATGTTATAAATATTTCAAAGAAAGAAAAATTTTTAGGTTTAAATTTACTATGTAATTTATACATTAATTTAATTATTAAATAATATTTATTTAATTATTTTATTTTTATTAGTTAAAGTAAATATATCATTTAACGAATAGATTATATTAGTTTATAGAATAAATGTCTTAATAAGAAAACGGTATACCAAACGCAGGAATCATGAATTTAAGTTACGTTGTTGATGTTGCTTCTTATCTTTTGCAGGTTCTCGAAAATGACCAATCACCTTTTTTCTTTTTCCTAAAAGAAAATGGCCTTCAATATATGAAACTGCCAAATTTGACAAAATACTTGATATCTTGAAGTAACTTATCTGAATCTATATGAAATTTATACATACCATTGGCTCCAACAATCCATTAATCAATTTTAATCCGATTAAATTCTACTTTTTTCTTTTAAATGTTCTATATATTAAGGGAATAATTAAGGAGAGTTTTTTCTAGTGGGTACTACAGCATTAAAAGTATTAAAAGTGAGCTTCAATGACATATGGGGCTCAGTTTTCTCCCTAAAATTTCAGGATCGAAATCTTCTACAGACCAAAAAATAAAAGTGAAAATAGGTGTCACTCGATAAAAAAATGATAATAGAGAAAATAAATAAAAATTTTTCTAAGAGAATTTAAATGATTTGAAATACAGTGATAGTTGTTATTATAATAAAGAATGAGAAAATTCAAATCCGAAAGCAGTCAATACTGGCCATACGATTTATGAATGCATAAAAAATTAATGAAATAATTATACAAAGTGTCACTTTTTTAATGCTAATTAACATAATACATTTAGTAAATTTATTAACTAAAAAGTCCATTTGTAGGTTTTAAAATTTCTATTGTACCTCTAATATTAAATTAAATAAATAAATTTCTAATCCCTAAAATCACACCCAATTCTCATATTTCCATAAGAGTTTTTATTTACTTTTTTGAAATTTCTTCTTTTTCTTTTTTTTCTAGCCATGATACAAAAGTATTCATATAGTAAAGTTGGATAAGAATTTGGGTTCTCTTTCAACACAAAAGAGGATAAGGTTGCTCTTGCCATATCCTCTATTATTGCGCAAGATTCCACTAAGTGGAAAAATGCAACACAGTAGATAAATTTTACTTCTTTCATATCTCTATTTCTCTTCCTTATCATTTTCGAAAAATTATTGTTGAGCCTTGGAATTTATTCAAAACTCCTTTCTTCTTTCATATCTATTTTTTATTTTCTTCTTATTTTTGAAAACCATCTCTGCTGCTCTAGGATTTTTTTTGGAAGAAACTAGTTGAGATTCAATTTGCTACTCTAGGGTTTATTCAAGCTTTGAAATGGACCGGAGTTCACCTTGCTCATTGTCGATTTTTTTTTTTCATTACTCACTTTACACGTACAGTTAATATAACAATTATGGTGCTACAAAATTTAGTTTCATCACTAAAAATAAATTTAATTTATAAAAGATTTTGTATCATATAATGCCAATATAACCTGCATATAACAAGCGTGTAATTTGGTTTGTGTGGAAACACAAATTGACATACAATATATGTGTAGAAATTCGCATCAAATACCATTAATATAACTTTAGATAACCTACATATAACATACAAAATCTTTCGTATAATATATAACTTGGTCTATGATATGAATATAACCTTCAATATAACATATATCAATATAACTTTAGATAACTTGATATATAGAAGAATAATATAATTCGTATATAGTAGCAGAATTAGTA
>CATIWF010103338.1:0-44325 GCA_949630135.1 Balakata baccata | reverse complement strand
AGTGGAATGCACTTTGCAAGAGCTGCAACAGAATTTGGTTTATCACCAAAATACTGTGATAAATCCCCAAAAGAAAGAGGCAAAAGTATTAGTGGCAGCTTCTTCTTCTTATTTAAAGAAAAGGAAGAAAAAGACCACTATTGGAAAGAGTTCCACTCCTTCTTCTTTGTATCCCAAAAGGGTAAGGGAAAGGTAAAAGGCCAGCTTAAGTCAAAAATTGACAAATGAACCTGTTTCCATTGTCAAAAGGATGGTCATTGGAAGAGAAATTGCCCAATTTATCTAAAAAGTTTAAAGAAGACCAAAGGCAAAGGGATTGTAGGTCCTTCAGGTATTTCTCATCTTTTGAATTTAAATATTGATTTAAATTATGATCATTTTTTTAACTCATCATATGCTTGGGTCTTAAACACTAGAGCAACTGCTCATATTTGTTCCTTTGTGTAGGATCTAAGGCATAAGAAATTGTTATATGATGGGGAAATAAAACTCACTCTTGAAGATGGAGCAAGAGTTACTGTCGAACAAGTGAGAGATATTTCCATTTTATTAAACCATCATGTAATCTTATTATTGGATATTTTGTATATTCCTAATGCCTATAAGTATATTATTTCTGTATTCGCTTTGATAAACAATAATTATGAAATTTTGTTTTGCAAAAATGTGTGTTACATTTATTATAATAATAATAATTTTATTGGTATTAGAACTAAATATCATTGCTTATATTATTTATATTGTGATAAGCCTAATAAGATAAATAATAAAGAGTTATTATAGAGCAACATACATGACAATTCTAATCAAACTAAGTATGATGATTTAAGTATGACACGGGTTTGGCACTTCAGACTAGGTCATATTTCTAATGCAAAAATGCACAAGTTGGTAGATATGGGAATTCTAAAAGGTTTAGATTCTCAGTCTAATGATTCTATTTGTGAATCATGTCTGCAAGGGAAAATGACTAGAGGTTCATTTGCTGGTCAAATGATACGTGTTGAGAACCTTCTTGAATTAATTCATACTGATGTTTGTGGACCATTTAAGGAAATGGCTCGAGGAGGTTATCAATTCTTCGTTACCTTTATAGACGATAAGTCTAGATATGGATATTTGTATTTATTGAAATACAACTGTAAAGTCTTTGAAAAGTTCAAAGAGTATAAGGCTGAAGTTGAAAATAAATTAGGAAAGAATATTAAAGCACTTCAATCGGATCGAGGTGGTGAATATTCAAGTACTAAATTTAATGATTACCTCAAAGAAAATGGAATTATCATACAATTTACTCCACCAGGCACACCTCAATTAAATGGTGTGAGTGAAAGGAGAAATCGTACTTTGTTGGACATGGTATGTAATATGATGAGTTATACTGACTTACTTATTTCCTTTTGGGTATATGCTTTAGAAACATCATTATACATTCTTAATAGAGTTCCTTCTAAATCTGTGAATACTACTTCATATAAGATATGGACTGGTAAAACTCCTATATTATCTCATTTTAAGATATAGAGTTGTCCTGCCTATATTAAAAGGCAAAACACAGATAAGTTAAAGGAACGGTCCACTAGAGGCTGATTTGTTGGATATGCTGCTGCTAGAAATAATTTGGGATATTATTTCTATCTACTTGATGAATAAATTGTTATTATGAGTAGAGATACCATTTTTCTTGAGAAAGAGTTTCTTAAAGAATGAGGCAAAGGCAGACATATTGTATTTGATGAAGAGGCATTTGAAAAACAAATCCAAGTGACTGAACCAATAGAGATTGATAAGCCAAATGAGCCTAACATGATAAAGGATATCACTTCAGCTCCTAGGAGGTCTGAAAGAGTTTCACATCCTCCTATATGGTATGGATTTACTATTGAACATGACCAAGAGTTGTTCATATTTGGTAATAATGATCAACTAGAAGATCATGTCACTTATAAGGATGCAATGTCTAACATTGATACTCTTAAATAGCAAGAAGCAATGCAAGCTAAGATAGATTCCATGTACCAGAATCAAGTTTGGGAACTTGTAGACCCACCTGAAGGAATAGTTCCAATAGGTTGCTTATAAAGCTAGTCTTGTAGTGAAAGGGTATCGCCAACGGGAAGGGATTGACTATGAAGAGAAATTCTCTCCCGTAGCTATGCTTAAAAGTATTAGAATACTCTTAGCTATTGTAGCACACTATGATTATGAGATATGGTAGATGGATGTCAAAACTACTTTTCTCAATGGATTTCTTAAAGAAGAAATTTATATGGAACAACCTAAAGGATTTGATTCTAAAGATAGTTCCAAAGTGTGCAAGCTTAAGAGATCCATTTATGGTCTTAAGCAAGCTTCAAGGAGCTGAAACAAGCGTTTTGATGAAGCCATAAAGAGTTATGACTTTATTCAAAATCCAAATGAGGCTTGTGTATATAAGAAAGTTAGTGGGAGCAAGATTGCTTTCTTAGTCTTGTATGTTGATGATATTCTAATCATAGGTAATGATGTTGGTTTTCTAACTAACATAAAGGTCTGGTTATCATCCACCTTCTCCATGAAAGACTTGGGAGAAGCAGCCTATATTCTTGGTATTAAGCTGTATAGAGATAGAGTTAAGAAAATATTAGGACTGTCCCAAGCCCTCTATTTGGAAAAGATCCTAAAAAGGTTTGGAATGGAAAATTCCAAAAGAGGATTAATACCTGTGAGGCATGGAGTGCATCTTTCTAAAGAGATGAGTCCAAAAACTCCTGAAGAAAGAGCATGAATGGCTGGCATACCGTATGCTTCAGCTATAGGCAGTCTGATGTATACTATATTGTGTACTAGACAAGACATAGCCTTTGTTGTTAGTTTGACTAGCAGGTATCAGTCTGATTCAGGTGAAGGTCACTGGACTGCAGTCAAGGCAATCTTTAAGTACTTAAGAAGGACTAAAGATTTGTTCTTAATTTATGAAGGAGAAGATCTGAGTATGGTTGGATACACAGATTCTGATCTTCGATCATATAAGGATGAATTGAAGTCCACATCAGGGCATGTGTTCACCTTGAATGGTGCAGTAGTAGTACAGAAAAGTTCTAAGCAAAAGACTATTGTTGATTCTACTACGAAGGCCGAATATATAGCAGCCTCAGATGCCGCTAAAGAAGCCGTGTGGTTGAAGAACTTCCTAATGGATTTAGATATGGTTCCATTTATTTAGAGTCTCATTCCTTTATATTGTGACAACAATGGGGCAATTGCACAGTCTAAGGAACCAAGGTCTTACAAGAACTTCAAACATGTGCTTCGGCGTTATCGTTTGATTAGAGAAATAGTTGGGCGAGGTGATATCTCAGTGTAGAAAGTTCCATCAGCTAACGATGCAGCTGATCCATTCACAAAGCCTATGATACAGGCACAGTTAGACCACCATCTTCAGAAGATAGGTCTTAGATACTTTAGTGAATGGCACTAGTGCAAGTGGGAGTTTGTTATCAGTTGTGTATATGCCCTAGTGCATTCACTGCTTTTTATTTATTAATTATTATACCACAATGGACACATGTATATTTTACATTCATAATAAATAAATATTCAAGTTATTGATTATATTATGAATGCAGTAATTTAAAATACTATGAAATATATGGCCATTTGATTATCTACAGAGAATTTATTATCAAGTTGTTGATAATAATGAGATAAATATCTATGGTAAAAGATAATCTTAAAAATGTTCATAACCGGTATAGGATTATGAATTGGACATTCATTGAACCTTTAGGTTATCACATGGTTTATTTTGAGGATTAATCTCATTCTTCATGATAATAATGATATTTAAATAAACCAATGAGTTCTTAAAGAGTTAAGGGTACTGAACACTGACGTCTGATAATAACTGTACAGATAGTACTAGATGTCAACAGTTATTATCTTGGTCATAATATATGAGTTTTTTATGACTCGAAGTCCTTTGACTTGAGGTATCAAGATTTTCCTTTCATGGTAGTTGTGGAGGTGCTCTTGCCTTGTACTGGATTATCCGCGCTTGATAATCTGGCTCGTAGTTACCACAGTTAGTTATGTAGTGAGACATGAGATTACCAATAGTAGGATCGTTACCCTGTAGCACCAGGGCAAGATCCTAATGGAGTTGATATTTTAATTATGATAAAACAAATTCCTGACTATGAGAAATATGACTTATTTAATGTAAGATTGAATAATTAATTAGATTAATAATGATAAGTCTTATTTTAATTAGAACGCAAATTATCACTCATTAGAATATTGACCAATAGGGCTTGACATGATGTGACCCTAATCAATATCGGGATCATAACGAAATGACTTAATATTATGATTTAGAGGTCAAGAAAATATTTGTGATTTTATTGGTAATTAAAAGGAGAATTATAGAAGGATATTTAATGTATCCGGATATACAAGGAATTCGAAAATAGTGTCTGATATAATATTAAGGAGTTAATATTATATTTCCATTTCGATAACATTATTGACCTTATAAGTCACACCCAAAATACATTATTAGTCTAGTCCATATATAGATATGGAGAGTAATTTAATTGAGAATTAAATTAGAAATGATCACTTATATTTTTGAGTTAAAATTAATGTTGATTAATTTTAATTATTTCTCCTATTTATAATTTTAATTAAAGTGTTAATTAAAATTATAATAATTTAATCAAGTTGTTAATTAAATTAACCTTAATGGTATATCAAAGTAATTATCATGGTTTATAGAAGAGAAAATTGATTCTATGATTAATGATGATAGCTAGAAAATGAACTATACAATTGTTGCGTCATCATTGTTTCATAAATAAATAAAAAATCTCTTCTACTCGAAAAATTTGATCTTCGTCTGGTTCTTCATTTCCTCTGAGTGAAAAATTTTTTTTTGGTTCTAAAATTTTTTCTCTCTCATATGGTATGAGTATTGAAAGAAAATATTGAGGAAAAGATTCTAAAGTGTTATTAGCTTATAAATTTACCAGAATGAGATATTTATGATCATACATCTGGGACTAGCAAAGGAGTTTCATCAATGCAACTAAAACTTTTAGTCTTTTTGTTTGGTTTGTACCTTGGTGAACTCGGTAATAAAAGATTTATCTTAATCCTTTTATTTTCTATTTTGTTCTTTAAATCATGAGATGATCTTGGTAAAATGGATTTTCTCCTTAAAGATTACAAAATATGTTTTGCTAAAAGTTATAAATAAATGCTCAAGGTTATTTTTCATGTTAATCAATATTTGATTGCATGTTTCGGTAAAATTAAAAATTTTTGAAATCTATAATTTTAACCGAGACCTAGAGCTCTCCTCAATCCAAATAAAAGTTTCCGCTACCAGCAGTTCCATCCCCAACCTCTACTCCATTTTTACTTTTCAATATCATCACCACACCTTCATTCCTTTCGCTTTCTTTACCTCAACAATTACAACCTCTCTTCAACTAAAACTATGTTACCATCTGATAGCATCTTTGCCTCACAAACCAATCAACAGACTCCTTGTAACTTACCAACTTACTTTGGAAATGCCTTTACAAATTATATTCCGCCTCAAAACTCAATTAATGGTGATCATTCCACAAATGCATCTGATGATGATGAAGTAAGTTTTCACCATAATCCTAACCAAACACCTTGTAATTTACCAACTTACTTTGGAAACGCCATTACAGATTATATTCCGCCTCAAAACTCGATTAATGCTGATCATTCCACAAATGCATCTGATGATGAAGAAGTATTCACCATAATCCTAACTAAACACTAGAAATTCCAATTCCAACTATTGCGGAAGCATCGCTATGCATCTTTTGAAAGGATGTAACATTATGGACATCTAAAGATTTGTTAGGTAAGACATTTAGTAGCATTGAAGAAGCAGAGTCTTTCTACAGGGCATATTCAATGAGAGTTGGATTCGGCATCTGTTGAGGTAACATACAATATGATCCACACAATAGACATATAACCATGCGTAAATGGGTATGTAGCTGTCAAGGCGCACGATCGCCATTCCACATCAAACGTTCTAAGCAAAAAAGATAACCTAAACCATTGACAAGGTGCAATTGCAAATCTGCATTTGTAGTAAGATACCAAAAAAATCATGGAAACTATAGAGTGACAACTTTTCTTCCACATCACACATATGATGTTGCAAGTACCACCCATGTTCATTTTTTTGATCTCATTGACAAATTTTTAAAGGTCAAGCCTTGGAGATAAATACTATGAAATTAGCTAGAATAAAAACTTGCCAAATAATGGATTACATGGTCACAAATTTAGATGGATTTGAAAATGTAGGTTTCACTATCAAATATCTATACAATTTCATTTCTTTTGATCACGAGAGAGCTTAAGAGCTCAACAGCGATGCTAAATCGACTATAGCATATTTCACAGCTCTAATTGATCAAGATCCTAGACTTTATATTAGATACGTAGTGGACGAAGGAACCATACTATCCAGACTATTTTGGGCAGATTCCCAATCAAGATTAAATTATACTAATTTTAGAGATGTTATAATCATTGATTCAACTTGTAGGACTAATGCTTTCAAATTACTTCTTGTTAAATTTGTAGGTACAAACAATCATCAAGGAAGCATTGTCTTTGGTTAATTACTGAAGAAACTACTGATGCATATACTTAGGTTTTCACTACGTTCCTTCATGCTATAGGAGGTAAACATCCAATTTCTATTCTAACTGATGGTGACAAAGCAATTCAAAGTGCCATTACCATAGTTATGCCAAACTATACTCATAGACTTTGTTCTTGGTATTTGATGCACAATGCTCGAGTTGTTTGTCATGATGAAGGATTCTTAGCTGCCTTCAAAAAATTTATGCTCCACAATTATTCAATTCAAGTTTTCCATGATATTTGGACCTCTTTTATACAAAAATACAACATTGGAAACATTGACTGGATAAAAGAAATGTATTAAAGAAAACAAAAATGGGCATAAGCATTTTTTCAATGAGTCTTTTTGGTAGGAATGACAACCACCCAACTATGTGAGAGTATGCATTCTTACATGAATCATTGTCAAACAGTATTATCTGGCAATACATTGAATTTGCCAGAATAAGCTTCACCAATAATTTATTAATAACCAATCAAAATTACCTTTGCAAACACACTTGAAAGCTGTTGAGAAGTCTGCTTCAAATCATTACACAAGATCTGTTTTCCTAAAGGTGTTACCAAACATCTCAATATATAACCTTCACCATCACCTTTGTTCCAATTTCTTTACCCACTAA
Source organism: Balakata baccata (assembly GCA_949630135.1). Taxonomy (NCBI): domain Eukaryota; kingdom Viridiplantae; phylum Streptophyta; class Magnoliopsida; order Malpighiales; family Euphorbiaceae; genus Balakata; species Balakata baccata. Next base: position 37,021 of record CATIWF010103338.1, on the reverse strand, counting down.
ATAAGATGCATTTTTTTTCTAGGTATGCACAGAGATTGTAAAGGAATCCAAATATGCTCCTATTTCCGTTAAGAATGAGGCCAGATACAAGGAAGTAGTTATTGTCAAGTATGGTGATGAAGGACAAGAGACAAAGGTTACCATTCGTAGCTCAGATTAATATATCTAATGCACTTGTGGTTTATTTGAAAGTATTTGGTGGCCATGCAGACACATATTTTGTACAATGAAAGCTTTAAATATGACATTGATTCCTAAAGTCATTCTCAATAGACGATGGGCAAAAGACATCGATTTTGGAATTACAAACATTTGCAGCAGTATACCAATATCCAACAAACAAGTCAAAGAAATTAGGTTTGGCTCTTTGCATTTGCAAATGAACCACCTATGCCATCTAGCATTAGCTTTAGAAAAGCACTACAAATTTGCCATGACAGAAATTGAATCAGCCATTTCACGTGTACTGCTTCAAACAATTCCTCACACACAGAGCCCTACTGCAAAGTAACAAACTATCAATTTAAATTCTCCAAACATCTTAAATGATCCAGAAGTCGTTAGAACAAAAGGTGCTCCATCTGATAAAACAACAAAGACCAATTAAGGAAAAAAATGAAGATGTCGAACATGTAAAGGATCAGGCCATAACAAATCCAACAACAAAAAATTCAAAGAAACACAAGAAGTAGAATCTACAGAAAAATATACAGCACAACATCAACCTTCCATGATGGAAGATGACATTTTCTGTTAGAAGTTATGCATTGTGCTTTCTCCCTTGTACTGTTTCCATGTTCACTGTTGTTTATCATGGTCCCTGTTGTTTATTTTCCCTTCTTTTTTTCTAATACAAAATATCTATCTCATTTTTTATTACAAAACCTTCGATTATTCCATTACAAATGACAATTAATCATATCATCATTATGATTAATTCTCATTTGCCTTTAAATAACAATTTAATGACACTGACATTATACATTAAATGATACTAATAACTATACAACAATCTTTTACATACATATAAAACCCATAACTAAAGCATTGTTCTATCTCCTATATATTGACATAAAATCTCTTAATCTGGCAGTACGTCGTTTTCAATTACTAAAAAGACACAAGCATTGTTCTACTACAATTTACATAGATATAAAACTCATTACAACAGCACTATTCCATTAAGCATTGTATTTACACAAAATTTTCCTTACAAATTCATTTTTTTTTACTATTACACTTTAAAGCAATTCAAATATATACAAATTATTACAAATTATTAATGCAAACAATCGTTTCAATGACTCTATATAAAACAGTGTATTACACATTCAAGATAAAGTCATTTACTAATATATACTTAACCCCGTGAATTTTAATATTCGAAGCCAATATTTCATTTTCTATCTGTTACGCAAATGGAATTTAAAGTTCAGAATTCCCCAAAGTTTTTATTTTGCTACAGATCATGGTTGTACCAATATCTTATTGGAAAGTCACACTTTCGTATCTCTTTCCATTATTAAAGGGCTTCATACTGCAAGTGCCACCTGTACTTCCATTGTCAACAGTATTATAAGCTCAACAAGCATCTTTTCTTCCTTCAACATCGAGGATTTCATATACAAGCAAATGATGTACCATATATTTAATCTCATTATGCCTATAATTTCTCTTTGGGTTCCAACATTCTTCATGTTCCTCTCTCGAGTTAGTCATTTATTATTCGTTCTCTGCGTTTATCCACCTTCTTACCAAAAAAAAAACATTGAAGTACATACAAAAAATGCCATAACATATTGAAACAAGAAGCATGTTAGAGAAGGAACAACTAACTAAAACGGTAGAGTTTAGGTCTCCTGAGGACCCCACATTTTTTTTAAAACCAACCAGCTAAACATGGTAAAAGTCACCTCCTCTTCACCTATAGTACAAGTCACCAACTCAAGTGTAAATTATATAGAATTGCTCTAATATTAATTCACTTGTATTTAATTTCTGAATATACCAATTAATTCTCTATCTATTTATACACATATTATGTTAGCTATAAATAGGTGTAAGTTTACTTAATTGTGATACAAATTGAATATAGGAAGAAAATCATGCATAAACATTAATCACATTAGATTTTTCTTTTTTTTAGGTTGAGTGGATAGTTAAAGCTTTCATGAAGAAAACCATCTAGCATGAAAGAAAGGCTTTTAGATTAGGACCGTACATGGGTTCCTAAGGTACCTTTAGAGAAAGCAGTCATATGTTCTCTTGCAATGGGGAGACGGGATCCTAAGACAAGGAGAGCAAAGAGTTAGGACTTTAAGTCAGAGATACAAAAATAAACTTTTAATATTCTTTAGGGATAACAAATTTTAAGAAATGATATATATTTATATAAATTTACATATATATTAAAAAGTTGAGGGGTGCAATTGCCCATTTTCACGTGGATTCATCACTATTCTCTTAGATATTATTAAGGATGACAATTCAATCCAGACCCGTGGATCTCCGTTTAGTACCGATCCAATGGGGTTAGTTTTTTAACTTTTACCGGAAATTCGAAATAATATTCATAGATGATATTTATGTAACCCGCCCCAATACATATATATATTGTTGTTAGATGTTATAAATGATATTTATATTAATTTTTTTAATAAGTTATATATTTGAGTAGGGATGGCAATTTAATCCGGACTCGTGGGTCTCTGCTCCATACCGACCAGAATGGGGCAGGTTTTTTGAATTTTGACCAGAGTCAAGGCAGATTACGAGTAAAATCGAGATGACATTTAGCGGGGATGGGGCGGGGACGTATTTATTTACCCCGTACCCTGCCCCTGATAGATATTTATATACGTAAATTATATATATATAATTTATATATACTTATATATATAAGTAATAATTTATACATACTTTTATATATATATATATATATATATATATATAAAAGTATATATAGTTATATATCTTGATGACTACAATTTCAATAGTATATATAATTGCAACTGTATGGAAATACTGTTATTTTTATCTTTTTGAATTATTTTAACTTTAAGAATGATATAGACAATTAGTTTAAATTTTTAATATAATGGTTATAATATAGTTTGATGTTTTTTTTATATAGTGGATATTAACTTTGCTAGTTATTTATGAATTAATTAATGTTTTCATTTTTATTAGTCAAGTATGAATTATGGAACATTTAAAATTAAAATATTAAATTTTTTTATAATTTTTTGCTCTTATTTTGTATAATTCATACACTGTCTAGAAAACTTAGATAATAAAACTTATATACTATACATATACTATATATATATAACTTTGCAGAGTTGAATTCTATTTAACCCCATGATAAATTTTATTACTTTTAATCTCCATCAATTTACTATTTTTTAATATAACTATAAAATTTTTAGTGATTATATGCTATATTTCTGCTATACATATCTATATATACAATAATTTATAATTTATATAATATTTAAATATATAATATTTTAAAGAATTATATATATATAATTATTTAAATACTGTATATTTAAAAACCATGTGTCAAACACTGTTAAAAGGAAACAAAAACATGTGGAAACGAAAACACACCTAAAATTAAGCTTGCATTGCTAACAGTCGGGTTTTAAAAGCATGAGTTTAGGTGAAATGAATTTTTTATACAAAAACTTTCGCACTTATATTAAAATAGTATTAAATTTTTATTTTGTATCAATTTAGTATTATACTTTTATAATTTTGTTTCAAAATAATATTTACGGTAGAATTTATTTGATCTAAATATCTAAAATACATATATCATGTCACATTATATATCACTTCAAATAAAAATGCTACATATTATCAACTCATATATCTAACGATCAAAATATATGATATTTTTTTAACTGAAGTAGCATATGATACGATATAACGTGTGTATCTCCAATATCAATAACAGACAAATTCTATCGTAATTATTGTTTTGAAACAAAATTACAAAAGATGTATTATTTTGTTACAAGTGCTAAAATTTTAATTTAAAAAATTCATTTTACCCGCATAACTTTTCTTAATATTGTAGTTTTCGGTTTTTGTTCAGACGTGGTTGTTAGTTATAACAATAAACTTTGCCTAAAATATTTTATGATATTTTGCATACTTACTTTTAACTTGTGTCAATTTTCTTCTAGTTATGTTGAGATTTGAGAGATTAGAAATGAAAATTTTTAAATAATTTATAAATTTATTTCTTAAAAAATATTAAAATTCATTGATTTTAGAAAATTACTTATCCACCAATTTTTTTTTATTTTTTAAGAATTTGATTTCATATTTCATAAGTAAAAAAATTTAAAATCCATAGATTTTGATTAATGACAGTTGTTACCAGATTTTTTATTCTAAAATTATCTTTAATAAATTAATAATATTCCAAAACTATCCTTAATTCTAAAAAAGTAAAAATCAATTTTCTTTTAATTTCAACTAATTGTTTTAGCTTATTATTATTATTATTAAATACTTTTATTAATATAATTAAATATTATAGAGAATAATAACTTTTATTTTTATATTTTTCAATTCTTAAAATAACTAATTTTATTCTTAAAATTTTTAAATAAAGAGTAAAATTGATTATATATACTTAATTAATAATAAATTATTAATATTTAATAAAAGTAAAATATCCATTAATTACAGTAATTAAACCAAACATAAAATAAATTCACAATTTATAAATTTTATAATAAAACTAAACGATAAAATTTTTAAAATTTATAAATTTTATAATCCATAAATTTAAAATCCCTCGATCCTTAATACTTTTAAGCATAGTAGGCCTGTCAGCAGGATTATCACACGGGCAAGTAGAAGTAATCTTCAACCCTCCAATCATTATTTGTCTGTTTTGAATCTGAACTTATAACTGTTGGATCAAGAACATCAGCACCTGCATGCCCCTTTTTAATCTTAATTTGCAGTACCATACCCTTAAAAATGTTTATAATAATTATTCTTACATACATACAACTTACTTTTGTTTTATCTAAAAATAATTTTTATGACTAAGTGTTTTAATAATTTTATTTTTTAAAATTTTGTAATCAAATAATATAACTTCCAAAATTAAAAGAAAAAGAAAATAGAAAAAAAATTAATCTTTCATAATAACTCGGAACGAATCTAACCTCCGGTTGGAACTTGAGAACGCGCATCAGTTTTCTCGATTCCAATAATTTAAACTCGAACTAATCAACTTTATTTTCTATGAAGTTAATTTAGTTTAATTTGATTTTATAAATTGTAATAAAATAATTAAAAGATTATTCCACTCAAATCAACCAGAAGTTTTTTCTCTGTTTCTAAAAATCCCATGGAATTGGACCCAAAATGTTCAAATAAATCGAACCTATGGAATTCGATTTAATAGGATATTTTTAGATCGGTTCAATTTTGCATTCCACCGTTTAATACTAATAATAAGAACAGGGGAACGTGAACCGGTGGAGAGACCCAAAGAAAAGAAAAAAGCAAACAGAGAAAAAACTGCTCTGTGGCGGAAATTCAACTCCTCCGGTAATTTTTATCATTCCTTTTTCTCTTGTTGGTTCTAGTGAAGGTTTGAATGTAGGTCCCCAATTATGCCTGTGTGTATGCCTAGTAGGGTTTAATCTATGATTATGATGGTTTAATTAGGTTTGTTATGATATACATTTTGTTCAAACTTGGTGTTTGAGTTGCAGGGCACAAGTTTTACTGTGATAATATGGAAAAAGGAGGAACTGGGTTTTCACTTCCCATTAAAGGACTCAAATCTTCTCTCAAGTCTACTCCGAAGGATGGTTTGCACCTCTTCACACTCATTAATTTGTTTCTGTTATTTCATTCTCAAAGCCATTTTTTCTGGTCGATGTACCTGTTATTGGGGTCAAAGCCCTATTCTTTAGGATTTATGTACGCTACCCACTTCCTTGGAATGTGATGCCTGTGACTTCACTTGAGAATTTTTATGGGTTTACTTATCTAAGCTTTCTTTGTTGCGATGAAAATTTTCCTTGACACTAGATATAGTGATGCATTTTTTGGCTAGAGTATAGCTGCATTCTCCCTTCTGTTCTGCTAAAATTTTAGAGCTTGAAATTCACTCTAGTCTTGTTATCTTCATCCAGAGAGCTGCCCCTTTTCTGCATTATGACATTCTCTGTCACATTACCTGGATGCTTACTTTTCTTCACTTTCTCATCTATTGGCTGTATATTGACATAATTATATGTTTATGAAGCAAAGTTTTTTGATTCCCTTGTTAGTGTTAATGAAAGGAAAGGATGACAGTTTCACAAAGTCAAAGAGGGGAAGGAAAGTTCAGTTTAATTCCGAAGGTTAATATGTTTTCTTTGATTTTTTTCTTTTTTCCATAACTTGTTTCTTCTTTGATTTCATAATTATGATTTTTTGTAACATGTCAAAGCTATTTGACATTATTAGTTGCTACTTCACCTTCTTCCAATTTCATATCTAGATGGTACCATTTCTTTTTGTAGGTTTGCATGATGACAAATTTGATTTCTTATCGAAATCTAATGGGAAATTTGGCATGGCTGCTAAAGGTATTTGTTTTCCTTTTAATTTACCCATAGTTGTTAAAGGTGCACCCGATGCGCAAGGCTCACCAGGCTCCAGCCTTAGCGCTTTGAAAATCCAAAAGCGAGTGCTGTCACAAAGGTATGCGCCTTGGTGCGCCTAGGCATGCCTTTGTGACATTAATTAAATATTTGTATTTTTTGTTATTTTTAGTGTGGGGAAATCTAAACTATTTATTATAAATTGAAAAGAACTCTTATTAGGTCTTACCATACCAAATTATTTCCAAAACAAACAATAAAAAAGAAAAAAAAAAGTTAGGGCAAATAAAACATCTGTTCCAGTCTCCACAAAGACAATTTGAACAGCACAATTTAGGCGCAAAACTAATTGTACTTTATTATGATAATTCATAATTGATAAATCTTAGAACTTGTTAAATGTAATATTAATAAACTTAAGATCCTTATGTGTTTAGTAAACCTAGAAGTTTCGTGTTTAGGATATCAAATCTTAATTAAATTTTTTTTTTGGTATGTGTTTCTATTTTGTTGTTATGACTTGTGTTTTGAGTTTTAATATCTATAATATTATATCACATTGCTAGTAGTCTAATAATAAAATTTATAATTTTTTTCAATTATTTTTTATTTTTGCGCCTCGGGTCACTCAAGTGCAGGCCTGCGCTTAGGCTCCAAGATCCCTTAGCGCCTTAGTGCGCCTTGTGCATTTAATAACTATGAATTTACCATGTTAGTTATTATTTCTTATCTTCAATGTAATTTTTCATCATCTTAGTTCCTTATTTGCTATTGCTCATTCATTTATTTCTTTCTGCCTATAAATTTCAATGTCTAGGTAGTTTGAGCAAGGGTGGTATAGGGGACAAGAATTCAAATGGTGGAAAGCCGCCTTTGGCAAAAGAACCACAACCACTTGAACTGAAAATTGAGCAGGGTATGTAATAATCCTAGCTATATGGATGCCTTTGGCCCAGCAATTTGTTTACTAGCATTTCTCGCATTACTAGTTTATTAATTATTGTCAATCTTGAGTATTTCATGCTCTGTATCATATATTTATTTATAGGCCTGAGTGCTTGACTTACAAAAGTGGATAAGATAATATTATTAATAATCCTAGCTATATGGATGCTTTGGCCCAACAATTTGTTTACTAGCATTTCTCACATTACTAGTTTATTAATTATTGTCAATCTTGAGTATTTCATGCTCTGTATCATATATTTATTTATAGGCCTGAGCACTTGACTTACAAAAGTGGATAAGATAATATTTTGATCTTCAGGTCTGAACATTTAACTAGGAATAACAGTTTTCCACTTGGCCAATGTTTGTTATTATGTCCTGGCATTGGCAAACTTTGTAGAATATTAAAGAAGGGTACACTTATGTGTTTGTGCTTGCATGCACATGCCTACTTCACCAATTTGCTGTTATTTATGTGTTACTGTTGGTTTTTAACATTATTTCAGTTATTTTACTTGTTATTTTTTTCTCACAATCAGTTGCATGTTTATTTTTCCAGGGGAGATTAATTCTTACCAATAACATGTTTTCACCTGTATTTATTTATTATTTATTCACAGAGCCATTTACCAATTCTAAGATTTCTTTTGGTAGCTAGTGTTGTAATGTTATGGTAATATTTGCTATCTATTTGTAGAGCTTCCAAAGAATGCCAAATGTCTGATGGACTGTGAAGCTGCACAAACGTTGCAAGGAATCCAGGAGCAGATGACTCTATTGTCTCAAGATCCTACAATCAAACTTCCTGTGTGGGTAAAAGATATTTAAGCTACTATTTATCAGTGGAAGTATGTTAACATGCTATAACTGTTTCATCTATTTCAGGTCTTTTTCCGCATCATTGAATTATGCAAGTCATGGTGCTCGTTATACAAATCCTCAATCAGTTAGGCGAATTCTTGAGTATCCTTTATTTCCTTATTTTCATAAGCAACTCTGTATGACCACTAGAACTGCATACATGTTGTGGCATTTGTTAAGTCATTCATCTATTGTTGAATTATTAACTCAAACATCAGGAGCCTCAAAAAACATGGTGTCTCTGATGGGGAGGTATATTTCTTGACCTCGAGTGATGTTTTACAGAAACAATAAAAAAGGGTAAGCAGTTTTTTAATTTTAAATATGTATTCTGCAGATATGTGTGATTGCAAATGTTTGTCCTGATGTTGTTGAAGAAGTTTTTGCTCTTGTCCCATCCTTGAAGGTATCACTTAAACTTAGTAATTTAAGATGCAAGTGAATTGCATTTGAAATTATAAACCTGCATTTTTGCAATAGTTTATATGACTTATTGCTGTTCTCTTTCTTTTCAGTCAAAGAAAAGCATTCTTGTGGAGCCCCTTAAAGATGTTTTAAGTGAGATAGCTAAGCTGAAAAAGCAGGCATGATACTCATCATGGAGGCAAATATATCATTTTGCTGCTTTATTTGGCTTAGGTATATTCTTGCCAATCCTTCCTTAACTACAGCAGCTTTCAATTCTTTAATGTCGTAACTCTAGAATCTGATTACCTTTTTGCTGTATTTACAGAAGGAGCTTGTGCATTCTCGAGTCGTGAAATGCAAAGTAAGCCAATCCTTTTTGTCATAGGTTCTAAATGGTTGTCGGCATTTGTATAAATCCTGGATCTCCCCATTTCTTTTTGTTTCTGTTACACTGTTATGATCTTTGTATTTTTCGGTTAGCAACTAATTGCATGGAAAATGATTCTGTAGTGTTACGGTAGCCATAATTTGTCATCCACATATTCATTTTTAACCATACAATTAACTCATTGCAATGGGTAAATAAGCCCCGAGTGTTGTGGTGGTAGGAGATGACCAAGAAATGTGATTGTTTTGATACCCTTAAGGAATACTTCCTGGAACGTTATTTATGGCCAGGTAATTGAAAGAGGGTATTGGTTAGAATCCTAACAAGTTATGCATCATTGGTTAAATATGCAAGTCCAAGGAGTACTAGGTACCCTTTGATTAAGTTATTTTCTTTCACTTGTACCAGGACCACTGAATTTTTAATTTGTGCGAGTGAAGCCCTTATTGGATGCAAATGAATTGGAAAGAATAAAAGGTTTGAGGGTTAATTTAGATAAAATCACAGTAAAAAGGCTTATTCTTTATAAAATAGATGTTAAGAGTTTAATTTTGAATGAATACTACTTGTGATGTTTCCCACTTTGAAGCGGAGTGACATCCTTCAATTTATACTTGGCCACTTCAGTAGATTTATTCTTAAGTAAAGCAAATATAAATAGGCTGTGAATAATGCCTTCTTCCTCATAAAGTCAAAAATTTACAAACAAGAGTAGCAGATTGCTTTTGAACACATCCGATTAAATTAAAAAGCTTCACCTAGACAAAAAAGAGAGAAAGATCAAGTCATTAAAAACCCAAACAGAAATCAACATTCTCCAACTGGCATTCTGCAGATTATTTTAAAAAATAAAAAAAGAAAGAAAAAGAAAAGAACCGCAATATCCACTAAGGGAAAAGGGAGGAAAAAAACTCCATTCCTAGTACAAAATTTTTAACCTGACATGTGTCTGGTAATCATGTGTCGTCAACCTGCGAGTGAAAGACAAAACTAGGGAACGTGGTGGTAATGTCTCTGTTCAAGAAAAAATGAAACAGAAGTTAGCTTCGAACATAAAGATTGTCTTTCCAAGTGAACAAAAAATTAGGTGCTTCAAGTACAACTTCAGATATTGAAGAGTCATGTTCTTCAAAAGGGAAGGATGTTGCAAAACAAGGCTTCGCCATTCTTCCTTGTCAATCTTCCCGTCATGCTTAGTGTCAGCTTCCTCAAATGTCTAAAAAAACAAGAATAGCAACGTATCCACTAAGGGAGTTATTCTAGGTGATCATAACTATGTGATCAAAAGTTCGACTCCACGTTTGCTGAACAGTAATCAATCAATGCGCTACATGGCATTACAATTACTATGTTTATCATACAATCAACCTCTTCTGAACAACAAAATAAGACAAAGTAAGATCAAATTAAAGTCAAAAGATTCATGAAAAAACAAAAAAAAAAAAAAAGTCACAAGCTTAATATCATAAATTGGAGGTTGATACGAGCTTAAAAGAAATATTTGTCTAGTGACGTTCACTGTCCACAGAAGGTAAACAAATGGTTTTTCACATGCATATTTTATAAGATATTAAAGTTCTTTGCAAAATTGATGTTGCAACAAAGCTTTAAAGATTACATGTAAGATTATTTAGAATAAAAATATTATATAAAAAAAATACTTTCAACTTTTTAGAAGGGCCAAGAATATGCAGACCCTAATTTTCTATAACAGAAAATTAACAGGTATCTGCTATATGCAAGGAAATTTGCTTCATTCCTTAGGAATGATTGACAATTATTTACCTTGCCTAAGCAAATCAACAAAATGGGTGGTTTGCACAAAGTAGAAATTCTTATTACCAAAAAGAATAAATCTCCATTTTAAATATCTCATCTGGAAGAATATTTGAATAGAATAAAAATGACATACAACATGGACAAGGGTCATTGCAATCTCATATTGTGAATCAAACTAAATTAAGGACGCACCTTATCAATAATGCTCTCAATTACATCATCTGAAAGATTCATACCAGATTCAGCCAGTGTAGCAACCACCATTTGCTTCACCTGTACATCAATGTTGGTCATTAAAATATTTATAAAAGTTCATGGTGTGGAAATGTAGGATATGTAATGTGACATGAACGTAGATCAAATGGAACTTTAAGGCTGTAAACTCTCAGCCTTGTATAATAACAAGAAGGAATGTAAAGTTCTATGAAAATCTTTATCTATATGTTTTTGAGATCTGATATGAACCTCAAGAGGTTGGAAAGCCCTAAGTCCATATAAATCCCACATCACTTTCTTAGTTTTCTGACGTGGGATTCAAATTTCATATCTTGCAAGTGGGATCATAACAAGGTCTAATAATGTAGCCCTTGCTCCTTGATGCCCCAAGGGCATAACAATTCTGCTTGTTCCCATGTATCTTGTGTAATTTTATTATGGATGGTGGTTATATATAGAAGATGCTATATTCAAAGAATAGTTGGGTGTAGAAGGAATATAGTAAAATGCATATTCAAAACTTTCTTAAATCTCTGCAAAAGGTGAATAATGTTTTCAGAAAACCATTATTATTACAGTGCGCAACGCGATGTTGTTGGGGCCAAATTTCACATCTTCCAGTCCTGACTGTGCCAGATGTTAAACGTCACTATTTTATGGTTAAAGCTTAGTTTTTTTAGACATATACAGTGACAATGCAGCTCTATTTGGCAGATTTTCTTCTTTTTTTTCCTTCTTTTTTTGAAAAGGGAGCATATAAATTAGAGGCAAAAGCCTAGAACAGGCAGCAGAAATGAGGATAGCTAGAGAACTAGGAACATTGAAAGCCAACTAGGAGGATACATGATTTATAGCATCATCTGCTAACCAATTAGTCACCTGGTTAGCTTTTATCTTAAGAATCTACAGGAATACTGATGGCAGAACTATTCAATATTAAGTTATTTGTTGCATTTAGGATTCAAAATGCAACAAGCTTATTCTTGACATAATTAATTGCTTCCGACATCTTTATAATAGAAATTAACTATTTGTTTTATTTGCTTCTCATAGTAATTTCCATTTTATGCATACTTATGAAAGGGCATCCGTAATGCAAACGACTCCATTTTGAGAAGAGTGTGGGAGGGAGAATCATCTATTGCATACTGCCTTCCCAGCTTTTTTTTTTTTTTTAAGATAAGTCTTCATGACAGAGCTTGTTGTGTATCCATGTTATTTCAAGTTAATCACTTCTGGCAATATGTTTTATGTTTATATTGATTAAAAGTTCAGTGCAGCTGAGCAACTTTTTAGTTGTCGAATTTGCACTCTGCAGCAAACAAATACATCCAGAAAACTTGGAACTGAAAGAAAAGGTTATTTCTCCAGTTCTGATGCTCTGTTGTAAGTATAATCCCAACTGAAGCTGAGTCATGAATGAAGGTGCTAAACTGCTAAGAGCATTAAAATAACTATTGATGCATGGGTATCCTGAAAAGTGTTGAAAAAATGAAGAAAATATAAGTATCTAATTGATGAATTTGCAAGGCTATTTCACAAATCTCCACTTGAATTCACGAGAGCAAAAAAATTTACCTCCTGTCTCTCGATGAACCCCTGCTGTTTGAGATCGTATAGCTGGAATGAAACTGAAAAAGGTGAAAAGTGGAGCATCGAAGATGCATCAGTAGGGGCACTATGAAATCACAAGGAAATAGAGAACCTGGAATATAGAAAATATCTAATAATGAACAACCAGACAGTAAACAAAAGTCAAATAAACTCTCCAAGTATTGCATCATCAAACTCCCCCTACTAAAATAAAGTGAGCGTGAAAAAAGGAAGAAAAAGGGAAAAAAACACAGGACACTTTGGGGAAAAGAAAAGAAGAAAGAGGTACATGGCATCATGCATCAAGTATCAATTACAGATTACAGTTTCCTTCATTCTCTGTAATCCGTTCTCCAAATTGTTGCACACTTACATTCAATTTTACCATCAATATGTGCATTGGGGTGACAGATGGAGAGAGCACATGCAAACCCTTCAAAATCTAGTATTCCATTGTGCTTGGTGTCAATTAATAGGTGTAATAGCAGACTTCTATGTGAATATCATAAATGCTATGTAAAAACGATGAAAATTGTAAGATGACCAAGAAACATGATATGTCACAAAAAGGTATAAAAGGCAGACCACATAAAGAAACTAGCAGACTCCAAGGGTTATTATGAAAAGAATGCCCGATCTGCAAATAAACTCTCCTTTTTATTGGTCTTAAATAATGCCAGTTGAAATTCTTCCTGCATCCCATTAAGAAAAACTTCAATACAATCATACATTTGAGAAACTAAAAGTTGCATTGCACCGAAGAATAAGAAAGAATTATATATTAGGCTATTTAGTGGGCGCGGAGTGCCTCTAACAGCATAGGCCATTTCCACATTCAAAGTATACAAAGTGGATAGGCCTCATAAAACCAGGATATAAGCCTAAGATGACTTGAATTACCTTATTGATCAGCCCATCGTCAATCACTGCACTGCTGATCTTCTTAAACAGCTCATATAGTGCTTCTATTTCGCTCACACTAACTGCACATGAAAATAAGCTTATCATCACAGGGAGGCTTTTATTTTGACAGGGACAGTCTTTGGGGAGTGGAAATGTATAGAAATGTGAATGCCCAACTAAAATAAACAATAATTCATAGTATATTTAAAAGAAAAGAATACAGCAGTTACATAATAACATTGGTGGTGTAACACAGTAGACACATAATAACATGCCAAAAATACATTTTCTATAATGAGCATTCCATGGGGATAAGAGGATCAAATCGTAAATATAAGCCACATACATAAAATAATTAATGTAATTCATCAGGTTAAAATGCCAAAACTATGTGAGTAATTCTATAGCTAGTTCCAGAAATCGTGAACTGGGATTTAAACAAAAGACATTACATACACACTGTTTCCCTTGCAAGAGCTTCTGGATCTTCCAGGCCCCTGGGTTGCTTATACAAATCAGCATCACGACAGTTTGCAACCGCAGCACATAAATGCTTTAATCCATCTAGGCACTGCACCATGATCTTTTCCAGACATCAAAACTCTCCATAACTAGTACAAGAAGCATGATAATTATTAAAAAGAAATAGAATATTCCAATATAAAAGTATTCTTAATTAAGCAAAAATGTTCTGGCAATTTAGGGAATGCTATTTTATGAATTTCATATTTCTCTTAACTATAATATGAGTATTCTTAATAAGATTCCCACAAGTCAACAAAAGGACAGAACATATCCTATCATGATAGTACATAAGAACTTTTCTTTGTAAATTAGAACTTCAATCTGGTAAAACCAACACAGGAAAATGAGGAAATTACAAGATATAAAACAATCTATTTCCCTTTATATCTAATTGTTTGATGTGGCAGGAACTTGATTAGTTCATTAAAACTAGTTATTTTAGTAGGAAGGGTATTTTTGGTAGTTCCAGGTTTGCTGGAAATATTTTTATTAGTCTTTTAGAGTTTTTAATTTTATTTATTTAATTAATTTTTTGCTTGATTCCATATCCTTGTCATTTAGCTTAGCATAAAGGTCTTTTGTCATGAGTAAGAATTAGGATCAGTTCTTTTGAGACTTGCATCTCAAAATTTTAGGATTACTTTAGTTCTATAAATAATCAACTGATATTTTAAGAATTCAGTTAATATAAACACTTCCTGCAACTTTTGCTCGTGTTGTGTGCTACAAGGTGCGACTCATAGAATCTGACTGGATTATTTAGTTCTCTTGTAAACCAGCCCTTCAAGCTTCAATTCCTAATTTCATATTCATCTTGACCATTAAATAAAGATCCAGAGTTTATTAAAGTTGATTCCCTCCAGAAAGGATGACAAGACAATATTTCATCAATTGAATAAAAAGATATTCAATAGAAGCTAAGATGGATAAGTTGCGTAAATTGATGTCTTCAAGTACTATCAAGCAAATTTCCAGCATCACTAGTAATAGTAAAGCTACCTCAAAATCCACAAGCTGTACCTAGATTTTATTTTGAGCAACGGCTGCAACAATTCATGGTGGACATCACCAAGAAAGTTGAGAAAATTCCAAGTTTTGAAAGTAAAATTGATCCCACCCCATTTTGTAATTAAAACCATTCCATGGAATCTAAAACATAGCATGAAGGAAGACTGAAGCTTAATGTTTGATACGATGAAACATATTGAGTTATCAAAAATTTGGTGGCATGATTATCCAAGAAAAGGTTAAGACAACTCCATCTTAATTGATGGCAAGAAATGGAAGCTAAGCTAGAAGCCTAGAAGGGAAATATAAGCCCAACAATTATATTGAGAAAATGGGCAAAAAATTGTATATTTTAAAACAAGGCAACAAGCCTGTGGATGAATATATGCAGCAATTTGAAGAAAAAAAATCCCGAGTCATATTGTTGTTGATGTTTGATGGCCTAGGCTCAATTTATGGCTGGTCTAAGGGTGATATTAAGAAGGAATTATTTAGACAGCCTATATACAATGTGGAACAAGCTCAACAAGTAGCCCTTGATGTAGAAGAATGGCTCAACCAACTGATTACAAGAAAAGTAGGGCTCAAATTGGGGATCCAGCAGCCAAGGAAGGTTCTGATCGAAACACAAAATCAAATTACTTGACAGTTATCTAACCATTTTAATCGTTTGAAACCTTATAATTCTAATAATGCTAAAGCTAAAGGCAACAGTATCATATTCTCTATTTAAGTGTAGAGAAGATGGACATAAGGGATATCAGTGTCTACTCAAGCAACACAAGCATGTTACAACTGAGCAAGAAAATGACAGAATATCAGACTTTGGGAATTCAAGTGATTATAGAGGTAAAGCAGAAGATGTTCTAATAGATGAAGACATGGATTTTACTCTTCTTTTTGTTGTGAGATGCATTTTAGCAGCCCCCTAAATTGGAATCGAGAACATGAGACGAATTCCTCCCAATTGTGAATGATGCACTTAGTCAAGTAGGACCAATTCTTAAGTTGGTGAGAGGCGTAAAGAAAGGATTGAATTCTACTAGGACATGAAATTCAAAGAGGACCTTAATTTAATCTCATCATTCACAATTTGATTGTATGATTCTAGCAAACGATGGAATCCACTTTGTGTAAATGCAGATGTAAATAACTTGACATACTGACTTCAAACAAAAAAATGAAGTGCAGTTCTAAAATTGGAGGGAATTCAGTGCAAACTAACAATGGAACATTTCATAATAATTGGATATTACAGGAAAACTCAAAACCTAACGCTATAATTTACAAACATGTAAATTGAGGCGAAATTCTCACAACCGTATGACTAATTGAAAAATAGTCTCAATGAGCAACAAAACAATACAACTTGAAACCGACATATCAACCACAGGACACAAATTGATCAGTTCTTTTAAAAAAAGCGACCAAAAACCAAACTTAATTGATTCAACAACTACAAGTCCGCTATTTTTCAACTAAACGTATTTACATATATTTACATACACGATATGAGACACAATTATACATAAATATTAATATAATTATATAAATAATATTATACAATACTTATTTATATATAAAATATACTAATACAATTAATTTTAATATAATTTATTATAAATTTATTATATATAAATATATTATAAATATTTAAAATATTATAATCGTATTTAATCGTGTCTTAACAGGTTAAGTATGTAAAATCCGTTTATGATACAATTTTTTTCGTATTTTAATCGTATTGACACGATTATGATCCATATCCGTTAAATTCAAATTTATATCCGTCTAAATTCGTATCGTTTAATCGTATTGTATCGCATCGCAAATTGCCAACTCTACTTCAAATGGAAAGGGGATCTTTTTTCTCTTGAAAGAAAATCTTTTATACAGAGATAATTGGACGTAGGGACATGAGCAGCCAAAAACGAAGTCCCACATTTGATGCACAGCTCAGCTCCTCTACACAATGTGAAAGGCTGCACCTTTGCATCTTAGGATTTGAATTATAGACCACCTTATCTTATTTGTATTAACGAAAAATTCTTATATTTAGTTTATTATATTATTTTTAGACTAATAAATATGTGTCATTATGCGATTGAATTATAAATGATATAGTAGACTGAATCGGATAAAAATTTCTTTGTACTAAAATATTTGTACTTTAATATAGGTTAAACAATACAAATAAGTGACATACTAAAATATAAGTATTTAAATGTAGATTGAACAGAAATATGGTACAAAATAGAAATACTCAAATTGTATTAAAACATATTATCAATATATACAGATAAGTTTAACTTGATATAGTAAGTATTAAATTTGGTGATTTCCAATTTAATTCTTAATTTGTAAAAAAGAAAAAAAAATCAAAGTTTAAGAAAGCCTTATTCAATTCTTAATTGTTCACTCACTGAGATTTTGCTAGTTTAAATAAGTTTGTAATCCACAAACATATACGCACTTTGCAAGATTTCAGGATGTCTTAACTCTATATATTGACACAGATAAATACACAAAGTTCAGAGTCAGAGGATTCGTTTACAGTGGTCTAGACTAGATGCTTTTGAAAAAAATTTACAGAAAGAACAGAATTATACACTAGGTGCAAAAGAGAGTAGAAAATTAATGGGCTTCTTCTACATTTAGCTATCTGTCCCTACCTTTATCACGGCCATGGTCTGATCTACTTCTGCTTTGCATCATCTTCTCGTGATCTGACATGATTCCAGAACTTCCTTCTTCTCTAGTTTCTTTCCCCCTTTAGGACTCTACTTCCCCTATATCTCTACTTCCTACCTTTCTTTTAGATTCCAGCTGTGACTTCTTATCCAGTTTATTTTCTGATGATGTGGAAATGCAACATCATCAATTCTTTAACTTAGTTACAAAAATAAACGGAAATGTTTTGTATTATAAAATAAAAAAAGATAGATACTAGGTAATCTAGTATCCTTATGAATGAAGATACTCAATTCGGTCGTTGTGGTCGGACTTTATTATGGATTTCTGACCACATTTTCCATGGGGCTCTCTTATTTCTTCCTTCTCCGAGCTCGGGTTATAGAAGAGAAAGAAGAAGGAACTGAAAAGAAGGTATCAGCAACAACAGGTTTTATTACGGGACAGCTCAAGATGTTCATATCGATCTATTATGCGCCTCTGCATCTAGCATTGGGTAGACCTCATATAATAAATGCTCTAGCTCTATCCTATCTTTTGTTTCATTTCTTCTGGAACAATCACAAACACTTTTTTGATTATGGATCTACTACCAGAAATTCAATGCGTAATCTTAGAATTCAATTTGTATTCCCGAATAATCTCATTTTTCAATTATTCAACCATTTCATTTCACCAAGTTCAATGTTAGTCAAATTAGTCAACATTTATATGTTTCGATGCAACAACAAGATGTTATTTGTAACAAGTAGTTTTGTTGGTCGGTTAATTGGTCACATTTTATTCATAAAATGGGTTGGATTGATATTAGTCTGGATACAGCAAAATAATTCTATTAGATCTAATGTACTTTTTCGATGGTATTAGATGTTATATAGTAAAAGTGCCATTCGTGTATTTTATCCAAATACTTAGAGTGAAGCACGACACCCATCCTCACAATTAAATCAAACATTTTTGGAAGAGTGAAGAATCATGCGAATTTGCATCTCTTTTATCCTAAAATGAGGATGAGGAATCTTAAGAGGGAAAATAGAGAGAGAAATAAAGAGAACATTGCTCTTAGATGCATTGAAAGTACACAATGGGATCCAAACTCAGTTAGAAACATATATACAATGCGTAGACAGCAACTAAGAGAAGAGATTGCCCTTTTGGACTTTTGGCTCACATGACAATAGAGTAGAGAGTAGAGATTGAATAATGCCATTTTCAAACCTAATCCTTCATTAAAACCCAGGTTTACATTTAAACTTTACAGAACTCTCGAATAATTAGAAAGATAATTATTAAAGAAACAAACAAATTAGCTACTAATAACCCGAAACGGAACAGTGGAATTATAAAAATAGTTTCAGTTTCCATTCCCCTCTTTCTCTTTATCTATTTCTCTGCTGCCCTAGCACCACCACTTCTCATCAATAAGTACAATTTATGCACCGTCGACATTTAAATGTGCTTCCAATCCTTATTCAAGCTTCACCAAGCTACACGTTCATGTAAAGGTCAGGAAAAAATAAAAATCTATTGCATTTCTTGTGGATTAACAATTATAAAATCAATCCCCTCTTAAAGTGAAACTGAATTATGATTCAAAAATCCTTGTAGGTAGGGGTGTGATTTTTACAAGGATAAAATTTCCAACCAATTACAACAAAAATTCCCATTTACAAAGGAACCTATGGCCAAATGCTGCTGTTCTCTAGAGCACATACAATAGAACATAACAGATTCTCCACCATTTCTCTTCAATTAGTCACCAAATAGATCATCATCAATATCATCATTGTATGATGTGGAGATGTTTCCCGGTTTTTCGTCCGAAGAGCCAATTGCCTTCTGTTGAACATCTTTAATTGAAGGATCCTCTTTATCAGAAGAATATGCCCACGAAGACCCCAATTTGCCACAAAAAGCTTCCCCATAAAGGTCATCATACATCCCTCTTTTGGGAGCTGTTTTAACCTGATTTAAGACTTCTTGCAATTTATTAGTCATTCCAGTTTGAGAAGCATTACTTTCCTTTGCTGCCAACTGTTCCTTACCTTTGGGTATTACCGTAGTTTGTACAAGGGATTCATACTTCCCAACTAAACTTCCTTCTTTTACACCTATTGGACCAGGTTCTGTTTCTACATCTACACCATCTGAAAACCCAACAACATCAACCAGTTCTCCCCCAACTTGATCTCTGAAAGCCACTCTTGCCTTTTTAATTCTCTTTGTTGCTCTGCCAGATTCTGAGCTTTCGTCCCTTCGACTCAATGAACTGACAGATTTGCTAGATTTAGAGAGGAGATCAGGATTGCTAAGACCATAACGATTTAAAAAAGTATTATAAGCTACAACAGCTTCTTCATCAGATGGATCAGGAGGAGGTGGTAGATTAATCTCTGAAGGTGGTGGACGTGAGAAAAGAGCAGCATCATTCTTTCTCAAGATATAAGTTCGTGTTGATGCAGCAAACCGCAGAGATTGTCCCACTTCAAGCTCAACAGGAGTATCTTTGGTTAATCGCTCACTTGCCACAAACGTACCATGCGCAGATCCCAAATCAATTACAAAAATGCTGCAGAAGGTAGAAAACACGTGAATTACAAAGAAATGTAAAACGTATGAAAGCTAAATTGTTCCAAGCAAAAGCCAGAATTTAGTCCAAATCATGAAAAGCGGAAAGTTGAGGGGCAAAGTTATCAATTCATTGATAGTAGAGAATTAGTTCATGCAGGAAGCTTTATAATTTGTAGTCAATTGCCAAATCCCAACTATTTAGTTAATAAACCACATTAACTTCATTATCTTCATATCATCTCCTAACTTGTCCAAGTGTAGGGCGATCCAGTTTATGTTGTCCAGTGTAAACCAGCAAATAAACTGATTTGAGGTTGACAACAAGCCTACTGATTTTTTTTGGGGATATACCAGAATTATCTCCTGACTTGCACAATTGTAAGGTCATCCAGTGTACATTATAAACATAAAGTCAAAAGGTGGAATTAGAATATGGAAACAAATTTGGTAGGGGAAGTGGTTTGGCATGTCCAATGTAGACCAGCTAAGAAGCACGGACACGGATACGGTCACGAGAATACGATACAATGAGACACGGGGACACGGCATAATAAAATAATTAAAAAGGCCCTGTCAGTGTGTAGTTAGAAATAAGTGATTACTAACAGTTTTTTTTTTTTTTAAAATCTCCAATCAAAGCGAGTCTAAACATATTAATTCAATTATATTCTGTTATATGTATAACAAAAAAATAATATCAACCTGATCTAAATCAAGAACAGAGTGAACTAAAATAAATGTAAAGGCAAATATATAGATACCATGAGAAGAATTCCTGGAAATAAAATCCTGGGCGCTCTTACTTCTTCACTCGTTATGACCAGCAAATGTCCTCTTACAGCTTCTCTTTGACTTGTCAAATTCTAACACTACATGAAACCTGCACCCCATCCCAGTCACCAATCAGTGATTAAGGATTTGAAGGAGCCGCATCTGGTGGAGATCACAAATTATGCTGATAACTGATCGAAAAGGAATTTAAAGCTGGAGAGCGTTGTGAATGACGAATTATCAGCTTGTTGTGGGCATGAATGGAGGGGATTAAGGATTGAGAAATATTGTTAGTGACAAATCTGGACCTGCCGAAACCGGAGAAGAATATAGTGCGGCACGAAATTGAGGATGGTTTGGGTGAAGAAAAGGGTCTGGAAGATGTCCCAACTGTGTCCTACGCATGTCCTAGCCGTGTCCGAAGCTTTGACCTCATATCCGGTCAACGACACTCCACCTGGAGTATCCAACACGTATCCGATGCATGTCCGCATATCTGAGTGTTGGACACGCAGTCTCCCTCAAAAATTCCCATGTCCGTGCTTCCTTGTAGACCAGCAACTGATGACAGGTTCTACCACTGATGTTTTTTGGTGGAAATCTCAATAAGTTTCTGGGGTGGGTTTAGATTTAAGAGTAAATTTAGGGTGAGAAAACTGAACCGCAACTTTTAAAAATGGGAAAAGAAAAGAATTGCCTAATTACTTGAAAAACATAATTTTTTTTTCCTTTCACTCTTGGGAATTTTAAGTCTATATAAATAATCTTGATTTAGCTTCAACCATTTCATTCAGATAAGACATTGCAAAACTAGAAAAAAAAAAAACGTTACTGAAGTTCAAGAAAAAACACTCAAATATTAAGGTAAGACTATTGGGTGTTCTAGACTTTCAATAACTTGTTTATTTTGTTTCTGTGCATTATGTCAGCACAAGAGGCTAGATTCCAATTAGATGCTAGTTTTAAAGAGAAATCAATAGCATTTGTAATACTTAAAAACAGGTCCAAATTACTGTAAAAATGCATGGCAAAGGAATATTTGTAGGGGGGAAAGGAAAAGAAGAGGAGAAACAGAACACTAAAAGTTATGTCAAATAGCACTAAGTCCAGTGGCACACACAGACTTGGAGGTTTGAGGGGGCCAACTACAAAGAAACATAGAACTGTAAAGCAAATAATTTATTCTGAGGGGAAAGAAATAAAGATAGTTATGAAAATTAGAAAAATATAAGAGACTAAATATGTTAAATTTTTTTCTTGGAGGGGTGGGGTGGTTGCCCCACCAGCCCCCTCCTAGGTCCGCCACTCACTAAGCCTTTCAAATTATGAAATACTCAAAAGGAAAATTAACTTATTTCTTGAACTGCATAGAGCAAAAATTCATTGCAAAGCCTCAGTCAATAGACTAAAAACCAAAATTCAAAGTTACAGGAGGAATTTACTAGGGGAGGGGTAGGAGGGAAAGAAAGGGAAGGGAAGAGAAGCACAGGCTTTTACAGGAAAAAAAAAAAAAAAAAATTCAACTGCTTACCTGGAGACCTAACAAAAAAGGTGAAATTACGTATGAGTTCATATACTTCATAAATAATCATTCGCCTAATTGATTATGAATAGTAGACTGGGAAAGTTCTAAAACAACGCTAAATACGAATCGAACAACTCTGAGACTGTAAAAACTCCTGAATATCGTTAGACTCTATGATAAGGAAAGGCAAAACTCAACAGCTCAAAGTGCTCACACAGAAGAAAAAAGCTTTACTACTGGAATTTGAATGATAACACTGCAAATGAAGTTCTACAGCAGCTAGAACAAAAGAACTAGCAAGAAACAAAAGATACCTGCCACAGCAAAGAAACCCACAAACCTTTTGCCCAGCAAAAGATTCCAAAATACAGCCAAAATATTCAACCTGCCTCTCCCTTGCTTCCTACTCCTATTTATAACATAAACCCAATGACTAGAAAGACCTAACAGCCCTTCATCATCCCTAAGGTGTCCTAATTCTAGAACATTTCTACTTTTTAGCACATTTCTATCACTCTATAAACATTTCTACTTTTTAGCACATTTCTATCACTCTATAATTCCTAAATAGAATTACATAATATTCCTAAAATAAACTTTTGCAAAATAAATCTGATTTTTTCATTATTAGAATTATAATGATAAAACCAAACTCTGTCTGTCCTGATTTATGCATTAAAATGGAGGCCAATGCATACTGAAGTTGCAAAAGAGAAGAAGACAAGGACAGAAAGAGGAAGATATCATAGATATGGAACAAAGTAAAGCATTATCAGCTTAAGACTGTCTACAAATATAAGCCCAAAACAAAATGCAAGAACGAAAGACGTTATATTGCAAAACAAGCTGAAGTAAAGACTTTAGTTGGTATTGGCACTTATGATTCATTATTTACCAAAATACTTACTAGAGGGAAATTTTGAATGTGGTTGACATCCATAACAGAATTGTACAGAAAAGGTCAAATCATATGCTAAAAAAATACAATATTAATGAAAACAAGAAAAAAATTAACCTTCCATTTTTGTGAGGAATAACAGCACCATGTTGACGTGAAACAGATTGATGATCAAGTACAAAATCACACGTATGAGATTGCCTCCCAAATATGTGCCTACGTCTGTCCAAATTAATCCAATCAAGAACCTCGCCATCCTTCACAACTTCGAGATAATAAACTCCTGGACAGGGCTCAATCGCCCAATCAGGTGGCTGCCAAGTTGATTGCCCCCCTCCAACCTGGGTCACCTGCTGAGTCTGCCCCACCAATGGCCCTGCCTCAAGAGCTGCTGGTTTCTGTGAAATATTCGATTGGTGCTGGTGAAATATTTGTGTCTGAGATTGCAGAGACTGATTTGAGGAATTGGGAACTGCTTTAGGAGCATGTTGAGCAGTGGTTTTGGAAGCTGAATTGATGGCAACTGAGAATGGGTCTGAGGACTGAGCCTTTTTAAATCGTTCAAGACCTGCTCTACCATACATTCTCTGTTCCTTATAATCAAACAAGGCTCCTTAAAATTAATCCAGAGACAATATTACTGTAATGCGGCATCAGACATCAGACAAGGAACAGACCCACATACTCAATTTGAACTATTTCAAAAGGAACAAATCCACAAGCTCAGTCAACACAGCACCCTCCTATCGAAGCCCTAACTTCAAATACAAACGAGTAAGCACATATCATCTAGCAAATGTAAAATCTTCCAGACTCAGAAAGTAACATTGAACTGAAAAGGTCCACTAATATACTAAAAGAGACCCAGACTTTGTATCAATCCATTAAAACCAGATCCAACCCACAAAATAAAAAGAAACATCTATCACGGATCCAAAAGAAGCAAAACCCACTTTGCCATTCCAGACAAAAATTAATTCTACCCTATGTCCGGCTCCCTAGAAAACGAGAAGCGAAAGTTAAAGATTAGAATCAAAAGTAGAGTTACGAGTGAGGTAATAAAGGAAAAATAATACCTTAATTAACAAAGCAGGAAACGAATCATTTCCAGAAGTATTGTATCTAAATTGAAAGAGGAGGGGAAATATTTAGTTTTTAGGCTTACCTGAGGACTTATGTTTTGATTAAGTAAGACTGAGTCTTCGTTTGAGTGGGAGTAGGAGAGGGAAGGAAGGACCCCATCAGAGGAACACGATGGCCAAGCAGAAAAGTTGCTTTATTGCAGGCTTCTCAGAATGAAAATATTCGGCCCCAAACTTTTGCATCAATGCTAATTGCGTCCTTTCATTACCAACACTTAAATGGGACTAAATTGCATTATCACTACCAAATTTATTACTAACTACTTTTTCATTACATATTGAGTAATATTTAGTTTTTATATAATTTTTTATTTTTTTATTAATTTATTTCATTTTATTTGAAATATTAATTAACTAATTAACATTTGAATTATATATAGAGTTATAATTCAACAACAGTTTTAATAAGCTTACTACATTTCAATATTAATATAACCCTTGTACATAAATTAAATCCTAATAATACTAATATTTAGAATGAGTGCATATGTTTATTTCAAATATTAAGATTCATATATAAAATAGAGGCATTGTATGTAATTATGAGATATTGGACTCGTCATCAATCACTATTTGATTTTTATATAATTTCTTTTATTTTTTATTTATTAATTTGTTTCGTAGTATTATAATATTTTATTCATAGTGAATTATAAAACATCATATTTATCTCAAATTTTATCAAATTACTAATTTATACATTATTAAAAATCATATATAAAATAAATTTAATAAATATTTTACGGTCATTTTGCTTATTCCATGTATTCCCACTTGTATACATATTATGATTTGATTAAAAATTGAGACAATCATTAACGTGTGTTATATGTAATTATTAAATATTAAACTCGTATTATAACTCATATGAAAATTGTTAATTTATCCAGTATTAAGAAAAGTCATATATAAAATAGAGGTAATAAATATTTTACAATTATTTTATCTATTCCTAAATTACTAATTTGTTTATTATTAAGAGTCATATATAAATTAAAAGTAGTAAGTATTTTACAGTCATTTTGCTTGTCTCCTTTATTCTCAATCATCCATGTGCGATAGTTGTAATTGAAATATATGTATTACATTACATATATAGTTGTAATTGAATTTAAACCTACCTTTATATAAATTCAATATATTGGTGAAAAGTCAAAATCACAGTTGTTATACTTTAAATGACAATATGTCTTCCTAATATTTTTTTATTTAATTATTTTTTTCTTTTTAATATTAGTTTTCTGATTTTTTTATATATAAAACATAATTATCTAGTCCTAATAGAATTAGATTTCTACTTAATGAATTATTAATATTATTAACTAATAAATTAAATTATTAAATGATAAAATTAACTCAATTAACTAATACAATCAAGTTGATTTTTTCATAAATTTATTTTTTCTCCTTATTTGTTCTTTTATATATAGTATAATAAATATTTTTTTTTTGTTGAAACTATTACTAATACACATAATGATTCTTTAGGTTCAATTTATAACTTAATAAGGCCTTGTTTAGCATTACGTGTATGGAAAAAAAAAAAATTTTGAAAACATTTTTTACTTTTAATTTTTAAGTTTTGAAAACTATTTTTATATAAAGAATAGGTAAATACATGCTCATTCTAAAAGTGAGTTTGAGAAAAACGGTTTAAAAAAAATTAATTAATTAATTAAAAAAATTCTAAATCAAATATCAATCTAAATGCCTCCTAAATTATATAACTTAGGATGAGTGTAAGAATAATATTATAAGACAAAGACTATATGCTAGCACATCAGTACACCAATAATAAATGAACGATTTATATTATAATATATTCATCCAACGGTTTATATATATATATATGAGATGTATCGATGCGCTGGCGTACTATAAAATGACTCATGTTATAATCATTGAACTTAACATTAATGCATCATATAATAGTCTATAAATTTATCATTAATGTATATTATGGTCATTAAACTTTTCATTAATGCCTTCCTAATCTACAAGCAATCATCCAGCGGTAGATGCAGGATTTACAATGAGCAGGGGCTAATAATAAAACTAATAATATTAATCTTAATATAAAATATGCAAAAATAAAAAAACAACAATAATTTAGATAATATTATATTTCATTATAATAATTATTTTGGATGTGCTATATTTTTAAACCTTTCAATGATATCTTCAATATCAATCGAATTTAATATGTCTTTTTTAATATATGTGACTAAATAATTATTTATCAATTTATCTCCAAATCATTACATAACAGATTCTTAACAATTTTCATTGAAGAAAAAACTTTTTCCACAGTTACTGTTGCAACAAGTAAGGTCAAAGCTAATTTCACTAGTAAATATACTAATTTCTTCGATTGAACTAATTTCTTGTAGGGTTCACTTATACCTGTAAGATTAGAAAATTGATCATTCGATCACACATCCATAATATAGTAGTCAAGTTGATGCTCAAGTACCATTAACTCCACTATTGAAAAGTCATTTGAATAAAATTCAGCAAATTTGATCAACTTTCTCTTATCGAATAATGAAAATGAATCACTTGGATCAAAACATGACATACACAACAACAACTCAGTATTCACCTCATCAAAGTAGTTGTTTAACTCTTGAATTTACATATCTATCACAGTGTAAAATAATTCAACACGATAAAAATGAAAATTGCTAGCTTCCTTAATGTTTCGATGGGATTTTCCTTGAACCACATACAAGTCCTCCATATTTGGAATAGTGATATTGTGCTTGATGCAAAAAGAAGTTGCTTCCTCTAAAATGTTTCTCATCCTTCCTCTCTCATTTGTTGAAGCAACTGCTTAGTAACCTTTTACAAGATTCATAGCATTGACAATATCTTGGTCTTTTTTTTTTTGTAATGCTTATGACAAATCACTTGAAACTCCCTAAAAATTTTTCACCAAGAATAAGTAAAATATGAATTCAAAACATTGAAGAAATTTCATAATATAATCTGCTTGAGCTCTTTGCTTTGGTATTTTTTATTCATTTTCAATAGCCATAAGCACTTCAATTGTAGGGTCAAATAAACAAATCAAACTCTCTAATGTTTTATAACCCCAACATGTTGCTCCAACTCGATTTAGTGATACTTCTTCATCCAGTCCCCCTCCCACACAAAATTTCACCATCACGAATTCCTTGAATAACTTGTTCAATTTTTTTTCTTGAAGTATGTCTTTGCATTTGCATGAGGCTCCAACAATATTTGTTACCATTATAATAATATCAAAGAATTTACTAACTTTTGGGTGACTTTCAGGGACAGATATAAGTGCCAATTGAAGTTGATGAGCAAAACAATGAACAAAATATGCAAAGGAATTCTCCATCATTATCAAACTTTTAACACCATTGAATTCCCGTTGTATATTGCTAGCTCCATCATAACTTTGCCCTCATAAACTTGAAATACTTAAACCATGTCTAGAAAAAAGAGCATCAATATTTGTTTTCAATGACAAAACAATAGTAGCACTAACATGTATAATGCCAAGAAAAGGCTTAACTACACACCCTCTTTTCATGTGTTCTTTCACAGATATATCATGAGCTTTATCAACTAAGATAGAAAAAATTTCATCACCAATCTCTTTAATGATTGCATTTCTAGTATCAACTGCACATATATTTATAATATCCTTTTGAATTCTAGGTGATGTCAATTTCAAATTTTTAAGGGTATTACTCAATGCAACTCTTTTCATTTCATCATTATGGTCAACAAAAAATTGTAAGAGCTCAAGAACGTTTTGTATATTACTTTCTTCATTAGATTCATCATAACCACGAAAAGCCAATACTTGATGTAACAAAAATTTAACACAATTGATTGATGTAGTCAATCTAATGTGATAATCTAACTGACTTTGTTTAGAAATGATTAGAGAAACAAACTTTTATGTGTTGTCGTTGATGCATTATATCATCATAAGCATACACATAAATGTTATAAGTACTTTTATAATCTTTAACATGAATGTCAAATCTATTTTTCTTCTTCCAATTTCTAAACCCCTCCCTTACAAATGAATCACCACCTCTTTGACTCACATGATTAGGTTTTAAATGATAGCAAGGTAAGCAAAATGCAACATCTTTTGATATGCTATATTCTGACCAATTGCTATAGTCATTGAACCATGTAGATACAAATTTACGCCTTTGTTGTCCAAATAATATATAAAGAAAATCATGACTTCTATGTTGACATAGGCCTTTTTGCAAATATGCTCTTTCAACCTTCTCTCTACATTAACATCATATTCAAATATATATATATATATATATATATATATATATATATATATATATTAATCTTGGGTCAATAACAAGTTCATCTAAATTAACTTCTAAGTCAGAGAAAGTTGAAGCTGAACATTTTTTATAGATTTTTGAATGCTCTGAACCCTTCTAAAATATTTCTCAATTCTAAAATAATAAATTTCAACATTTACCTGACATTTTTTAATATCACCAATCAATAATTTATTAAATTAACAAAAAGTTTTAAAAATTACTTATTTAATTAGGTGATAGTTTACCAACAAAGACTGTTTTAGATATTCTCCTCTTATTTCTCTTCTAGCTTCTAATGACAATAAATAATATATAAAAGACTAAAATTAAATATAGAAAAAATAAAAAACTAAATATAAAAAATAAAAAATTCTAAATAGAAACAATATTTGAAAAATTAAAATTACATAACAGATAAAAAACAAAAAAAAAATTACTTGATATATGATTTTATTCTTCTAATCATCACTCAAGTAGAAAAAATACAAAAAAATAACTAAGAGAGAAAGGGACAAAAAGAACAAATTAAATAAATCAATTTTAAAGTGAATTTATGATCTCATAGAAAAGAAAAAGTGGCTGAAAGTTTGGTTTTAGTTTCTCTTCTATAGAGGTAGAAAGTAATGTTCGATCAATCACAATATATATTCTCAACTATCTTGGCCAAAGTTGGAGGTGTCTTAAAAATAAAAGCAAATGAAGAGTAAAAAATCTTACCCCAAATTGAGAACCACCAACTGCAAATATAATTAATTAGGGATTTAAGAAAGGAAAATCTATTAACTAAAAACATAGTTGTTTACCAATATATACATCTAGTCTAATTAACAATCCACTGTCCTTATTTTTCCTACTAATATTATCCCAACTAATATCTCTTGCATTAATTTGAAAATTTTATTGGGGGTTTCAGCTTCCTCTAGGCCTTCATTGTGTTTGCCCTTGCAATCATATGCAATATATAAGAAGGATCATGATGTTATATGTCATTAAATTATTTAATTTTTAGATTAGAAATAGAATTTAAGATATCCTTTCTTGTATTGATAATAAAATGTGTAATTAAATCCTTAAATGATTTTTTTTTTATCAATTTTTGCTTCATTCATTAATCAAATTATTATATTTTGAGTGGGTTGGTATATTCTTTGAGCTTAACAAAAATTATTAGTTAATATTATTTAAAAAGTAATTGTGTTTTTGCTGAACTAGAAGAAAAAAAATTAATTTTTTGAATTAAAATTTAGTAATGCTATATAACTTGATTTATTTTCTACCATGTTGTTATATCTGCATTAAATATTAGTACTTGATACTTCAATATAGATTGAACATCACAAATAAGTGGACGGATAAAGTACAAATAGAAGCTAGAAAAATAGGTAGGACAAGTAGCATTTACTAAATATAGATTGAACATCACAATTTAGTAATGCTATATAACTTTGGTGTTGTTTTGAGATTTTTCCCTGTTGATAAAAAAAATAATTATTATCGACATCTAAAAAAAATAATTATTATCGACATCATAGAAAAATTTATTTTTTAAATAAAATAAAGAATTAATTATAAAAAAATTCAAAATATCAGCATTTTAACAATTTTAATTCAAACTACAAAAATTGTCAATAAAATATATGAACTCGATTTAACAAAAAAAAAAAGCTTCCGCTAACCAAATGCAGTGAAGTTCTTGTTACGTGGATTCCGGAGCCTGATGTGGCTTATAAGCTAATATTAAAAAAAAAAAAAAGAATTACAGGTCTGAAGTTTTTACAAAAGAAAAAAAAATTTAAGACCTAAAATCCATCTTTGTCTTCTTCTTTTTCGTCTTCTTTAAATAATGTTCTTTCAATACTCAAATCTTATTCTTCACCCGCTTGCTTGCCTACAACTTCTTATTATTTATTATCAAATTCCCTCTCAGTTCCTCCTCTTCTCTTCACTTATCCAAAGCTGACTTTCTCTCTCAACTCTTCCTCTTTCCTTTCTTCTCTTCCTCCCATTCGATCTCACTTTCCATGTAACATGGGTAGCTCAGGTGAATGCTCAATTTGCTCTTGCAATCCTATTATTATGTAATCTAAAAAAAAAAAGAAGTTATGTAGGGTTGTTTTGTTTTCTTTATTTGATTTTCTCAATTAGGAATTTTCACAAACACTTAGCGTGAGATTCCATGGCATTGCTTGATTTAAGCTACAAGCCAAGCAATAAAGATTTATTCATTCTAAAATTTTGAGCTATTTAATATTATCAAACTGACGCTGATGCTTATTGATGAAATATTGTAACTATTAATTAAAAGTGAGATTATTTAAATAGAAAGTTCATATACACAAATCATTGAAATGAAAGGGTAAAAAGGGGTTGTTGATAGTGTGTTTAATGAGGTGAAACTTGTAAGATAACATCTTTACTAGTGAAAATATAATTGAAGCATAATAAATTTAAGATGATAAATTGATATGAGGATTTCAAAAAATCAGCAGAGGAAAAGAAAGAAAAAACCGGAAGAACCCTATTTGAAGAAGAAGAAACGAAGATGGATTTTAGGTTTTAATTTTTTTCCTTTTGTAAAAATGGTGCATTTTGACTTGGATTTGTTTTTAAATATTAGCTTATAAGCCACATCAACTTCCGGTATCCATATTAGAATAACACCGCATTTGGGTGATGGAAGCAATTTTTGAAGAAATAAAATCAAGTTCATGTATTTTATTAAAAATTTTTGTAGTTTGAGTTAAAATTGTTAAAACGCTAAGAGTTTGGGTTTTTCTGGTAATTAATCCTAAAATAAATTATACTCTTATTAGTATTTTACATTTTTATACAATAACTCAATTCATTTTATTAAATGTTAGTATCAATTAATTAGCAGTTATATTCAGCTAACCACAGGGCCAGGAGACTTCCAAAGACCTATATCAAAAAGAGCTCTCCTAACTTCATCAACTAAGAAAGGTTGAAGAAGCAATTCCAGCATATCTGAAGAAAGAGGAGGAAACTTACCCGAAGGTAAAGTATTAGGAACAAAAGCCAAATCAATGGAATAAATATCAGAGTAAAAACGAAAAGTCATATCCTTAAGAAGAGAATCATCCGTAATCCAATCACCCTCTATATTCTTTAGAGCTTTAACTTTGTTGTGGCTCCTCTTAACAACAGTGCTAGTATGAAAGAACATAGTATTTCTATCCCCCTAACTAATCTAATCCTCACGATATTTTTGAAACCAAAGAAGCTCCTCTTATTGTAAAACTAGCTCAAGCTCATTTTTCAACTTCGCTTCAAGCTTAATATACTGCTTAGAACCATTTGAATCAAGAAACTTTTGGACTCCAGACAACCGAGCCCATAATCTTTTCATTTTATAAAAAATATTACCAAAGACCCGTTTATTCCAAGAACTCAACTTGGAAGCCAAATTACTAAGATCATCCCCTAAAGTAGACGAATTCAACCAATGAGACTTCACAAAATTAGTAAACCTTAGATGAGTAAACCAGGCAGCTAAAAAGCGAAAAGGCCTATTAATGGGAATGGATAGGGCAGGCTTTAAAGCGATAATGATCGGTGTATGATCAGAATGCAACTTTGGTAAATGGCGAACTAAAGCCTTAGGAAACAAAGTCTTCCAATCAGTCGAACAAAGGGCCCTATCTAACCCTGCTGCTTTTCTAGTATGGACGGAACTCCCTCTACTCCAGGTAAAAGAAGGACCACAATACCTAAGATCAAGCAATAAATTAGCAGAAATCCAATCATTAAACAGGACATGTCTGTTAGCAAAATTACAAATACTCCCTTGAATTTCATCATGCATGGACATAAAATTAAAGTCCCTCACCACAAGCCATGGGACCTTGATATCCAAAGAATGGACAGATAATTCATCCCAAAGAAGTTTACGAAACATAGGATTGGGGCTTCCATAAATAAACGACAACTTCCAATAAGCATTATTCTTATCCAGAACAAAACAGTGAATGAATTGAGGGTTAGTGCACTTAACCTCAAGCTGGATTCAACTGTCATCCCAAAGAATCGAAATACCACTGCTATAAGCAATAGCCTCCACTTGAACCCAACGAGGAAACCCAAGTTCCCAACAAACTGAATTGGCATGATCATCACTTATTTTTAGTTTAACTAAACCCACAATAGATGGACGGTGAGTACGAACCAGTTCTTTAAAATGCGACAGAATCACTTTGCAGTAGCACCTTGTACATTTCAAAACAAAACAAAAAGGTCAAAAATAGGAAGAAAAATAAAACACAGCTCAAAAAAGGGCAGCTTGCTTAGATTGTCCAACATTGTGGACATCTGACTCTATCCAAGTATCACCATTTGAATCAAAATCACCCACTAAAACATCATCTTCAAATCCATTAGGATAAGGAGGATGAGGGTTAGAAGGATCCTTGAAACAACTAGTGCCCCTCAATTCCTTATCTTTTTTAAAAAGACTATCAATCTTCATACCCCCTTCCTGTTGACCACAACTGTATAAAGCTTAGATCCCTTCTTCCCACCCAACATAATAGTATGTTCCAAAGAGGATGCTACCTGATTAGGTTTTTTAGAGCCTCTAGGCATAGGCCTGGACTACCCTAGTTAGATCTCTATTCACATTGCACACGTTAGGGTTCAAGTTTTGATCAACTATGGGCTCCTCCTGAACAACCACATTAGGCCTTTTGCCTTTACCTCTTGAAGGCCCAGAATGACCTCCCCTAGATAGCCTAATAAAACCCCCACGCCTTGGCTATTGCTTCTATCTTGTAGCTAAGAAATCCCTCACATATTGAGCACCTTGATCCCCTCCCCTTTCAGATATCTCGGGATTGTCAATGCCAGCAAGAATATCAAACCTCCCTAAATCAGACTCACATTCAACCTTTTTTCCACTACTAATAGAAATATTCCCCAACCTATAACATCTCATAACATTTCCTCGTGATTTTTTCATAACTAACATGCATGGCCCAAATTTTTCCCTCTTTTCTTCTACAACAGTCTCCTTCTCCATTTTTTCTTCACACCCAGCTTCATACTCAGTGTTTGGGTTGTTCGATAGAAGAAGAGAGCAATCTTCTAAATGATGCCCATATTTCCCACAATGGAAAAAAACCAAGTGGATGCCCTCATACTCCACCCTTCTGATACGTTTTTTGAGCTTAAACTTGGAAACTAAGGGCTTGTTTAAATCCACCTCAACACATATCCTTGCGAATCGACCACGAGAAACATCTCTAGTGGCTTCATCAATTTTAATTAGACAACCCGACTTAAAACCTAACTAAAGTAAAAAATGTTCATCATAGTATTCAACCCTAACCCAAACAACAATACAATCAATATTGGCAATAGCAAGATCAAAATTGAGGTACCATTGTCTAATAATGAGATAATGATCAAACACCATCCATGGCCTTCCATATAAAACATATTCATAATCATCCATGGAGTTAAACCTTACCAGAAAAAAAATCATTATCTAATGCCACAAGAGAGAATGGCGAATCCGGTTTCCAGAGTTGCTTTATCTTTCGCTGCATAAGATTGAACCCTATAGACTTACCTAGCAATTTGATGATCAGCGTCCTACCCCATGGTTTCCTCAGCCTCTGTTTCTCAGCCTTCGAAACCTTAATCAGAGGGCAGCCTTCAATCTCCTCATCATCAGAGGGAATGAACTCTTCATCCTCCATACCTAAAGAAGATTCCGGAACAAAAGAACTCATGAGCTTATCTTTGAATGATGTCGGAGTTGAGAAATGCTCCACATTGACTTCAGCTTCCTCTTGATCCAAGCCCTCAGCCATCACTTCATCTTCATTACACCGACTCTTAACTTTCTTTGTGTTGTGCTCAAATAGATCCTCTTCTTCAATTGACTTGTTAGCATTCTCTGGGGAAGAGATATAGGTTTCCATATTCCTAGATATCTTTTTGGTATAAATAAGTTTGTAGAATAATACAATTATTAATACAAATAATTAAGGAACCATAAAACCAAGTTAACAAAACTATTTCAATAAATCCAAATATTTAAAGTCATAGACTTGCAAATTAAATTCATAGAAAACCAAAAAAATTAACAATATTATAGAATGACAATATTTAAAGGATAATATTTAAAAGAAAATATTATAGAAGGACATTATTTTAAGGCTCTTGTTACTACATTGATTATAAGACATGTAAAATATTAAATTTATAAATTGTTTATATCACAGGAGATCCTGACTAAGATTTGATGTAACTACTAACTTCTTTATCCTCTTTATCAGTTGTAGGCACCAGCTTAATAAACTCCTTCAGCAACGATCGAACCACAAGGTCTTCATTCAACATATTGACTAGTTCTTTATTTGTATAATGTTTCCATATCTTCATAAGAACTTCCTTAGCTTCAGGAACCAATTTTTTTTGCATTCAACATCTTCATCCTTTTAATTTTGATATATGATGGAAATTCCCTTCCCTTTGCACTTTAATCTGCGGGCTGGGTCTCTGTGAAAGACATTTGCATATTGAAACATAATAGTTATTTTGTTATATAAAGTGTTATAAAACAAATATAAGAAAATAGAGTAGGAGAATTGTTAATTCAATATTCAAAAATAGTAGACAATGGAAAACCAATCTGAGGCCTGTGTAGCACACAGTTTCCTTAAGACAAATTCGCCTCCTACACAAGTGTTTAGGATAACCGGCGTTTGTCTCCCAAGATACAACAGATTCCAAGTAGTTGTTGAACACATAACACCTACTTACAGCGAACTTTGCTTTGCCACAACCTCTATCACTTGAGAAGAAGAAGGAGAAGAAAGAAAGAAACAATCAAAGTATGCTATTTTCAACAACTTGAAAATTCAAGCCTAAACCACCTATTTATACTAGATGGAGGAGACAATAGATTAATTGTGATTAATTTCCTTTAAAGGCTGCCAATAATGTCTTTGTAACTCTCAAATAATGGTGAAATTAATCTTTGAAACATCAGAAATGACATTCCAAAAGACATGAAACTCAAAAGTCCATTATGGAATAAAATCCACACGGGCGTGTGGATCCTGCCTTGCTCACTCATCCTGCAGACACATCAACACGACCGTGTAGATCCACACGGGTGTGTCAGTGGCCTAGCCGTGTGGATCACACGACCGTGTAGATCCACACGAGCGTGGTAGAATGCCAACCGTGTGGATCAACACGGGAGTGTTGCCAAATTTTCCAAAAATACAAAAATAAATTGAAAAAATTGGGCTTGTTCAGGACCACAAGTTTTTGGGCCGACATTCGTGTACGCAGGTCGCGCATTAGCCCATCCCGGCCCATGGATTTGCACCCCCCTGTGCCTGAGCGCGCGAGAGAGAGCCTTCCATTATACTTTTCTTACCCATGTAAGAAAGTATTTCTATATATAAACACAAGTCCAACTTCAATTCTTAGTGATGTGGGACAAACTCTCACTCACTTTCCACCTTTAAATCTCCTTATCATGGAGCTTACTTTGAGCTTCAATTTATATTCACACATTTTCCATTTTGAGCATATGAATGCATTAATTCATAGTCCTCATGTCAAAGAACATATATTCGGGTCTTTTTTCCAAAACCGAGTTGTGGGACCCACCCGAATAATCCTCTCAAAATGGCTCATAATAATAATTTTTCCAACAATTCCCCACATGAATAAAATTGGGCGGAAAAGTAAGACGAACAAAGCCTTACTACGTGATAGAGTTTGACGATTGAAACCTGCATAGGATAGGTAGGTGTTACCCTTTGAACCTTCCCTTATAAAAGTATATTTAATTTACCCA
>CATIWF010103311.1:0-37202 GCA_949630135.1 Balakata baccata | reverse complement strand
ATCCTTGATAAAGGTAAGAAAATAAAAAATAAACTTGTCTCTATCCATGATATTCAAAAAGAGATTAAGGAAGTAAAATTAACTAGAAAGTTTCTCTTTTGATTTCGAAGATAGAAAATGCTTATAGGTTGATGAGTTAGTTACTAGTTCATCCAATTTTTTAGATAGTGAAACAATAAAACAAATAAATATCCTTACTAAAGAGCAAGAATTCCTTTTAGATGTTGTCAAACAAATAAATAATACCCAGATTCAGAAAGAATATTTAGATAAACTCTTAAATTCCCTTAGTCAAAACAAGGTAGAAAAATAAAAGAAAAACCTTATATTCTTCCTAACACATCAAACAATACCTACAATCTTATCCATATCCTTGATAAAGGTAAGAAAATAAAAAATAAATTTGTCTCTATTCATGATATTCAAAAAGAGATCAAGGAAGTAAAATTAGAATTGAGAGAACTAAAAGAAAAACAAAATAGTGATTCCCAAACTCTACAATTGCTTCTTTCTAAATCTGCACAAAATGATTTTGATTCGGATAATACTTATAGTAAAGAAGATCATGATGTTTAGAATATTGAGTCTCTTGAAAAAATTCTAGAAGATTTTGTTTTTGTTTTAAGAGAAATTACTTCGAGAAAATATTTTATTAAAATCACCCTCATTGTTTCAAAAGACTTTAAAATTGATATCATTGCATTGTTTGATACTAGAGCGAATTCAAATTGCATTAAAACTGGTTTAATATCAAAAAAATTTCATGAAAATACTCATGCAAAACTTTCAGCTGCAAATAATTCTAAGTAAAAAATAGATTCTAAAATTGAAGCTTCAATTTTAAATAATGATATTTTCCTCAATTTTTTTCGTTTTAGTTGATAATATACATCATACTGTGATTCTTGAAACACCTTTTATTAATATAATTACTCATTTCAAAGTGAAAAAAACGGAATTTCTTTTAAATACAATTCTAAAAAATTAAGTTTTCAATTTATTGAAAAACCAAAAACAAAAAGTTTAAACTTGTGAAGGTCTTTTCCATCCATGAAAATACTATTAATGTTTTAATTAAAGGAAAAAGTTTTTATCTTGATAATCTTAAGAAAATTGCCTCTTTAAAATGTTTAGAAAACCAATTAGAAACCCCTGAGATTAAAGGCAAAATTTCAAAATTACAAAGTCTTTTTGAAAAAGAAATTTGTTCAGATTTTCCAAATGCTTTTTGGGAACGAAAACAACATATTGTTGATCTTCTTTATGAAAAAGATTTTGATGAAAGACAAATTCTAACAAAGGCTCAACTTATTCAGATGAATGCTGAATTAGAGGAACACTGTAGAAAAGAAATTCAGGATCTAGAACAAAAATGTTTGATTTCTAAATCTAGGTCTCCCTAGAGTTGTGCCGCCTTTTATATCAACAAAAATTTTGAAATACAAAGAGGTACTCCTAGGCTTGTTATTAATTATAAGTCTTTAAATTCTGCTTTAAAATGGATTAGATACTCAATTCCCAATAAAAAGGATTTATTATAAAAACTCCATTCTGCCTTAATTTTCTCAAAATTTGATATGAAATCAGGTTTTTGGCAAATTCAAATTTCAAAAAAATCATAACTACAAAACTACTTTCCCAGTCCCTATCGGGCAATATGAATGGAATGCGATGCCTTTTGCTTTAAAAAATACCCTTCAGAATTTTAAAGAATTATAAATGACATCTTCAATGAATATTCCAAATTTTGTATTGTTTATATTGATGATGTTTTAATATTTTGTGCTTCTTTAGATGAACACTTTAGACACCTCAAAGCATTTTTTTATGTTACAAAGAAAAATGGTTTAGTAGTTTCTAAATAAAAAATGTCACTTTTTCAAACAAAAATTTGTTTTTGGGTCATTATATATCACAAGAATTAATAACCCCTATTGAAAAATCTCTTCAGTTTGCTAATAAAATCCCTGATAAAATTCTCGATAAAACATAATTACAAAGGTTTTTAGGAAGCTTTAATTATGTTTTAGATTTCTGTCCAAATATCAACAGACTAGCTAAATCTCTTCATAATAGGCTTAAGAAAAATCATGTTCCATGATCTGATAAACATACTAATATTATTTGTACTATTAAGAAACATGTGTTAGATATTCCATGTTTGCACATTGCAGATCCTAGTCTTCCAAAAATTATTGAAACTAATGCTTCTGATCTAGGATACGGTGGTATTCTTAAACAGAAGCAAGAGAGGAAAGAGTGTATTGTGCAATATACTTCTGCACACTGGAATAATACCCAGAAAAATTATTCTACTATTAAAAAAGAAATTTTGAGTATTGTTCTATGCATTCAAAAATTCCAAAGTGATTTATTAAAACAAAAATTTCTTTTTAGAATTGATTGCAAAAGTGCAAAAGATGTTTTATAAAAAAATGTTCAAAATATTGCATCCAAAAAAATTTTTGCATGATGGCAAGCTATATTAAATATTTTTTATTTTGATATTGAATACATAAAAGGAGATACAAATTTCATTTCAGATTTCCTAACTAAAGAATTTTTACATTCCAGGAGCGATGCCTAGAAAGGCAAAAAATAAAGGCAAAAAAAAACCCAAAAATACAAATCCTTCTTTGATGTCTTGATAGACGAAAAAGTACAAGATACTGCTTCTTCCAAAAATTCCCAAACAAAAATCACAACCTTTGCTTCTACCCAGAAAATTTTTGATGAATTCCTTAAATCAGATCCCAAAAATGCTGAACTATTTCAATACCTTATAGAAATGCCGGAGTCATTCAGAAAACAACTTTGGGAGTATATTCAGCCAAAAATGATATCTACTCAACAAGTTCCTCTCAATTGATCCCCTCTTAAGTAAATTCCTTATGCCAACTTTCAAAATCTGTGAAAAGCATATTCTTCAAAAACACTTTCACAAAAACAAGTTTCAAATTCTCAAAAAATCTTGTCTTAAAAATCCTAAAATTCTTCTCATTTTATTCTAAAAGATATTTTTTCTAAATATTATAAATACAGAAAAATGTTTCCATGAACCAAATCCCTTTGATACTTTAGAAAAATTCTTTGAAAAAAGATGATTTTATAAACTAACTGATTTAACAAAAACTCCAATTTTTTATCAATTCTAAGACAAAAGCATTCTCCGAGTTTAAGCCACCTTACCCAATAATTAAGAATTATATAGAAATTTCCTACGGTACCGTAAAAGACCCTAATGGCATGTCATCTATCCTAAGTCTCGTCCTTGTAAAGAGGAATGGGTAATTATATATATTCATAATTTATTTCAATACAATAGATTATAATTTTATCTCATTCCATACTTGCATGTCATATGACATAATTTACCTTACTAGGGTTTACAAACCTCATATAAAATACATAATTATATGCAAAGAAAGCAAATCCTAACAATTTAACATATATATATGTCACACAATATTTAAGAGATCAAATTCCTAATATTACTTTCCAATCAGATTTCTGCCATAATATTGAATGTATTTATCACCCATTTAAGAACTGAATTATATCTCGTGGTCTCTAAGAATTTTTAACTTAATGTCTTAGCTTTTATATGCAATAAGAATCACATAAATCCAAATTTTATAGCATAAGTTATAGCTAAAAAATTACAAGTTGTTTACTGAAAATTTGTCTAGGATATTATGGACAACTCCATATCCGACATTTGTAGCCCATTTTTGGCATATTTACAGACAGAATTTGAATTCATGTTCTTCATGAAAGTTTTAGCTCTATGAGTATAGTTTCATTTCCAATGGTTTCATGTAAATCCGAGTTATATAACATGAGTTATGACTAAAAGAATCAAGATTGTTCCATACAATTTCAGCAACATTACAAAATACCATAGTTCACCAAAAATTAGATTAAATTCATAGACATCTCCAATAGTCATAAATCATCATAATTATCATTTCCAACACCAATATCATGCCAATCATCATCTCAAGACATAATAACCACCATTTTAAAAATGCAAATGGCATGAGTTTAAGAATAAGCATGCATATATGTACTAACCTCAAATGGAGCATCAAAAATCTTAAGCCCTCAAGCTTGTTCTTCCCTTTGGGGATTACCACCACCCTCTATATCACCTAACAAGACATCAACATGCCTCTTTTAGGCCAAAGAACAAACATATGTAACATAACTCTACTCTTTAAACATAAATCCAACTTTAACTATCAAATTGTCTTTTTTAACTCAAAATCCATGTCAAGTTTCTTCTTTAACTAATCTAGATTTTAAAAGAAAGAGTTTTAAATCTTTAAAACTATA
This sequence comes from Balakata baccata, assembly GCA_949630135.1. Lineage (NCBI taxonomy): Eukaryota > Viridiplantae > Streptophyta > Magnoliopsida > Malpighiales > Euphorbiaceae > Balakata > Balakata baccata. The sequence continues at coordinate 32,867 of CATIWF010103311.1, read as the reverse complement.
GCTTGACTAAAGAACTAACCCATATGAAATGGGTCTACACCAAGCACAAAAATGGTAGAAAACAAGAGAAAAAAAGAAGACAAGATGATTTTTAGTTTCACTTACTTCTTCCTTTACCAAAGACAATGTAAATTTGAGTGTTTAGCTTCTTCCTTTCTTCTTTCTCCAAGAAAATGACTTCTTTAGCTCCAACAACTTCCTCTTTCTTCTTTTTTAAAGGATTTTAGGCTATATAAGTGATTTTTCCTTTAGTTTTTGCTGATTTTGGCTTCTTTGAGTGAAAAAAGTTAGAAAAATGGAGGGGTAAAGAGGGAGCACGAATTTGGGTGGAAAAATTCGGGTGTGGGGCTGATGTTAATGAGGAAGAAGAAGGGTTTTTATAATTTGGTAAATATGTCACTTTGGTCCCTCCTTGTTTTTGCCAAATATCCATTTAAAACCTTAGCTTTTACTTCTTTCTTACAACTTTTCTCAACTTTGTATTTTTTTAATTGAATCACCCACAATAAAGATAAAATCTTTTATAAATCTTTATATCTCAATTTTAGACTCTAATAATACTAATTGCGGCAATTAAACATGTTAATTATCCAGACCTAAATTACGGGCATTACATATAACTACTATGGGCCCATTTGACGTTGCGTTTAGAAAAAGTTATTTTCATAAAAAAAAATTTATATTTATAACTTTTTTTTTTCATATTTACCCCTAATTTGCTGTTTTTTCATTTGTACCCAAAAGAATTACTTTTTTACCTATTTATCATATCTCACGTTTCATAAATGAATTTTATTATTTTTATTAAATTATCATATTTTCTTACACTATTTTCTCGGTTGTAACTTTCCGCTTCTCCACTTTCCCATTTCTTCATCATGCTTTCATGTTTGGCATATTTTCTTCATCTCATTTTTTCTCTACTCTTTGCTGCTTCTGTGTTAGTTTTCTTTGCATTTGCTTTTTGAGGTTTCATTTTTAACATTAATGGTTGAAATTCCTTCTAAAAGAGCTAAGGCATCTTCTGAGAAGCTTATTGTTAAGTTGAAGAAAGCTAGGATACTTCTGATGAGGAATATATTCCTAAGGAGAAGAGTTACGAACAAGTGGTTTCAAAAGAAATGGAAGGTGAAAGTATTGAAGAATGTGAGTGAGAAATATTTGGCCCTTGTTCGTGCAGATGCGAGGTTTGATGTAAGTTTTGTTCATTTTGTATGATTTTTTTAGTGCTTTTTTATGGTGTTGTTTGTTTAGTTGGTTTTTATTAAAGTATGCCCAAAGTATACCGTAGATGTGCTAATATGTAAAACCCTAGGCTCTAAATACAATATTTGGAGAAGGTATGCCCAAGATATAATAGTATAATGTTGTGTACATTTAAGCTGTTATGTTCAAATATATGTTCTAGGTATTTCAAATGTTTTTTTAGTGCTTTTTTGTGTTGTTATTGCTTTTATCGTTTGTTTAGTTGGTTTTCATTAGAAGTATATTGAAAGTATGCCCAAAGTATACTGTAGGTATGTAATATGTAAAATCCTAGACCTTGAACACAATATTTAATGAAGGTATGTCTAAGGTATACCTAATATATACCGATATTATGTTGTGTACATTTAATCTGTTGTGCTCAAATATATGATCTAGATATTCCCAATATATATCTAAGGTATACCTGACCAAGATATATTGTGTACATTTAATCTGTTATGTTCAAATATATGTTCTGGGTATTCCAAAGTATACCTATGATATATTGGGTTTGCATAGGTTTAGCAAAGGTATTCCCAAGTTATGCCCATAGTATACTCAAGATATACCTAAGATATACTAGTATTTTGTTGTGTACATTTAAGTTGTTGTGTTTAGAGACATGTTCTAGGATTTCCAAAGGTATACCTGTGGTATATCGAACAATAAACTATGCATAGGTTTAGCAGAGATATTCTCAAAGTATGCCCAAGGTATATCCAATGTATACTGATATTATGCTATGTACATTTAAGCTGTTGTGTTCATATATATGCTCTAGGTATTCCAAAGGTATACTTGTGGTATATCGAGCATTAAGCTATGCATTTTTACATAGTTTTTAACAAAGGTATGCCCAAGGTATATCCAAGGTAGGCACTACATTAACTTATGTGCATCTAAGTAGTTGTGAACAGAGATATTCCCAAAGTATTCTAAATGTATATTCAATGTATACACTATATTAACTTATGTGCATCTAAGTAGTTTTGAATAAAGGTATTCTCAAGCTTTTGTAATGTATTCCCAATGTATATCAAGTATTTTAAATCCTAAAATTTTTTATTGTGTTATGTTGTTAGGTATTGGCAGTAATAATTTAATTTGAGATAAAGTGAATATTTATTTTTTTTATTATTTTTGTTTTTGTTTTAGGATGTCAAGCTATTGCTGAATGTCGAGAGCCATTACTCCTACAAGTTGATGTGTAGTTTTTATGTTGCGATATTAGATTCTTCAAGACATTCTGATAACAAAAATGTATGAGATGTTGAAGGATGTCTGAGGTAAGTAGGCTAGGATTGAGAAGGATTTGGGTAGTTTGAGATCTTTTGTTGAGGAGTAGCTGGAGGAGGTTCTTGTGTGTTTCCATTCTCTTGAAGCGAGGTTTGATTCTTTTTTGAATGAGAAGAAGAAGAAGAAGAAGAAATCTCAATATGATTCTGAGGTTGAGGATAAGGAAGAAGAGAAGGATGATGATGATGATGGTGGTGGTGGTGGTGGTGGTATGGGAAATATGGATAATAAAGGTAGGGATGATAGAGGAGTTTAAGGTAGAGATGGTAAGGATGATGATGGAGTTGATAATGTGGATGATAATAAGGAAATTGGGAAGAAAAAGGGTGAAGAAGAGGAACAAAGCACAAATCCATTTATTGTCGTGCCAATTGTTGATAATAGACACAAACTCATTTTTAAGTAGTGAGTTTGTGATTGATGAATTAGAAAGGATTGAGAAGTCAAATATTATGTCTTTGGATTTTGAAGACAAAAATGTAAGCTTTTTCTTAATTATTTTTTAGATTTAGTTAGTTTGCTATGTATTTTAGTGAGATTTATGGAAGGTATACCCTAGGTATTACCAAGATACCCAAGGTATTCCTATTATATCACCCAATGTATGCCCAATGTATACCGGACATTATATATATGCAAGTAGTTGTCAAGAGAGGTATACCTGAGATATGCCTAAGGTATACCCTATTTAATACAAGTTATTAACTTGTATATTTCTAAGTAGTTGTCAGCTGAGATATATCCATCGTACCCCTAAGGTATACCCTTAGTATACTGACGTTAGCCTATATTTGTAACATCCTCGACCATCCCTATATACATTATCACATGCATTCCATTTGAACATATTCATTTTATAAATATCGTTCACACGAAACACAAGTATACATAGGGATTTTAGCTAGAATGTGCTCATGAGGTAGACTTGTCATGGGTCGGTTTATCTTAGTAGAAATAAGTCACACGTGTCTAGTTATAAATTAAATAAGGACACAAAATATTAAAAATGAAATTTAATAAAATTATTAAATTGAAATAAACGAAATTTGGCATAGTTAAATTAATTAGATTGAACAATTTGACTATATAGTATTTTTGGAATTGACTAGGTACATATAAATATGTAGAGGAAATAATAAAGATAATAAGTAAATGAAGAAATAAAATAAATAAATAAATAAATAATTAAGGATAAGGGACAGAAAAAAAAAAAGAATAGGACAAAATTGGCAAAGTCAATTAAGCATAGAAGAAAATATTGCTCCTTGTCTCTTCCATCGATTGCCTTCTTTTTCTTCTTCTCTCCATTTTTTTCAGTTCTTCTTCAAGAGCTCCAGCTACAAATTGGTCCTCAGGTGAGTTGATTAATCCTTCCTTTGTTGTTAATCATGATTTGAGTATTGATGGGTCATGGTTTATGGTAAGCAAGTTGCTAGATATTATGTACCAAAGTTCTCAAATTCTGTTTCTAACCAGAAAGTTAAGGCTCCATTTCCTTCATGTTAGAGACTGATTTTGGAGAAACATAAAACAACAAACTTGTATATAATTGTCTTAGCTTTATGGTTATGTAAATAGTTTTACATGATTTGCTGTCTGTGGAAAGATATTTGCATGTGATTTAGACTGGTTTGGTTGTAGAACCTAGCTGAATCACCTATTGTCTTGATTATTTTTCTATATGACAAAAAGTCTGTAATTAAGGAAACTCAAAACACAAAAATTGCATTACTTTGTGTTATCTATATGTATACTAAATTTCAGGACTATATGATTGTTGGATGTTGAGTTATGGTCAAGAGAGTCATGTATATTTTATAGTTAAGCTGCTTGCTTAGTACCTAGTGCAGGTCCAACCAATTATTTGCCTATTTTAAGCCATTTATAGACAAATTATATAAATTGACAAAACATCAAAGTTATAGGTATATGTCTTACTAACGTTTGGCATAAATAACACCTCAATATATTATATATTTTTGGAGTTATGGCCTTTACAAGTCAGACTGGTCCGGATGTCAATCTAGTTCTTGACCAATCATAAGAACCCTACCATTTGAGGACTTTAGAGGCATAATAGAGGAAATTTTTCAAACAAAAAATGTTATATTTTGATATATCTAAGTGTCTAAAAAGTTTTACCAAAATATAACTCGCAAGTTGTGAGATATGAAGAAGTAAAATTGGTGTCCCAAAACTACTTTAGGGCAGAAACAGGGTAAAAAATAGAATATGAATAGAAATTTCAACAAAAATTCCACAATATCCTAATTGCTCTGAATTTATAATATGTTATATATGTTATTTTTAATTAAAAATAAGAATTACACAAATTAGACTAGTATAGAAAACGTTATAAGCTTCTCGACTTATAAAGGTCATAATGCCAAAATGGTAAATATAGTTTGTGGTAAAATTTATGCATATTTCAATTTGTTTAAGTTTTACGAAGTTTATTTAGCTACCAATTGACCAAGTATACATTCAATTAAGCTCACAGCATATTGAAAACCCCTAAGGAGGTGAGAGATAATAAGTTAGAGGTTCAATATCATTTGCTAAATGTGAGTTTAATTATCAAACGATTTCTTTGGTATGTGTGATTATTACGTGCTACATGTAATATGACTTGATTTGCTTTATTTAAATTACAGAATTGCTATTATATGGCCAATGAGATTGTGTTGAAGTAAAGTACATGTTTGTATTATATGTGTAGGTTTTCTTTGTACAAGGCAAATGTTGACTGAAATCTATAATGGTTGATGTAAAAGCAATGATTGTTGAAGCAAAAGAAAAGGTATATGACCCAAACAAATGTTCAAAAGTTAAAAAAAAAAAAGCATATGGCCTAACAAATGTGCAAAAATTATAGATGATCAAGCTACCTAGCAAATGCAAATGTTCATATGGCAAATATTCAACAATAAGAAAATGACAAAGCATAAGCAAATGAAATGTTTATGTGATTTAATATTATTTATATTTATATGATATTGATAAATATAATGATATATAAATGTATATGAATGAAAATTATTACAAGTGATTGCGAATTCCTAGGTACTTTAGAAAACTTTTGATAGTTATTATCACTGAGTTGCAACTCACCAAATTGCATCATTTTTCAAGAAGAGTCAAATAATTAACTTATTTTGGAGGTGCATATTATATAGAAGATATGGATCACAAGTCATCGGCCAAGCCTCACCAATCTCTCTCCTTGTATTTCACATATGTATAAAAATATATATTTTATGTTTGGACTGCATATCTGCATACATATAATATAGTAAATTCGCAGTGATGTGATATATATTATATATATAGTCAAGTTGTGATGCTATGTGAAATTGTTAAATATTGCACAGTTATACTGTGATGTGATTCAAAAAAAATTATCCCTCACTGTAAACAGGATTCTGTCTTATTCTCACACAATATATGATAATATAATATAAGTATAAGCAATATCCAAATGTATAAGGTGTTACAATATTCACCTAAGTAGTCATCCCCCAGGTATACCCAATGTACACATGACATTAAGTTGTGTATATCTTAGTAGTTGTCAATCCTAAAATATTCCTTAGGTATTGGCAAGGTATACCAAAGATCCTAAATGTTACCCTTTATTAATTTTATATTGACCTAACATTTGTATTAATGTTTTGTTTTTTTTTTTAGAATGTTGTAAAGGAGGAACCAGATGTGTTTCATAGAGACATTGATTCATTTTTTCAAGATGAGAATGTTATTGCCACAATTGATTCAGACCATTAAAAGTTTATGAAGCCAACTAGTATATATTTCTCTCTATATTTAATTTAAGTTATTGCTATTTTGCATATGTTATGTTTTAATGTATACAATTGTGTTTTAATATGTAGATGATGTTGATTCTGTTAATGATGCTGATCTTCTGGTCCTTCATGCTAAAAATATTGAGGAGGATCATACTGCTGTTGTTGATGTTGAGGCACATACTGCAACTGGTATTGGTGTTAGTGATGCTGATGTTTTGGTGCCTTATGCTTTTGGTGCTGAAAATGTTGAGGTGACTTCTGCAATTCCTATTACCAATCTTCATATTCTTAGTGCTTTCTATTGCTGTTGTTGATATGCATGCTATTGTTGTTGCTCTTGCTGAGAAACCATCCTTTAATTTGTTAACTCCTATCCTAGAGAATGAAGCAGATAAAAGAGTTGTTGAATATAAAGATGGTGATAATTATCTGCATTTGCTTATTGTTGTTATTGCTATTACAGTTGAAGAGGGACATACTGCTTATAGAAGGAGGATCAAACCAAGTGCTCATGTGAAGTCTCCTTTCACTAACAAGTTTGGTTCAGTAGTAGAATCTATAGGTTTTGAATCAAAAATAAAATTAAAGATCTCATATCCTTTCGATGATATTCTTGATGAAAAGCCTATCTATGGTGAGTTGGCTTTCAAGGAGTGGCTTGATAAAGGCCTTTTGAAGCGTATTACGTAAGTTTTTTTTTTAACTTTATAACCTTTATGTAGCTAAGATATTCCCTAGGTATACCCAAGATATTCCAGATCTTATAACTTCTGTATAGCTATAGTTGTTAGCTACGATATCCCCAATGTATAGCTAAGGTATCCTAGAGGTATACTAGGCCTTCTAACCTTTGTGTAGCTGTAGTTGTTAGCTAAGATATCCCCAAGCTATACCAAGGCATCCCAAAGGTATACCAGACCTTATAACCTCTATGTAGTTGTAGTTGTTAGCTAAGATATCTTCCAGGTATTCCAAAGATATATTGGACCTTATAACCTTCGTATCGCTGCAGTTGTTAGTCGATATATTCCTAAAGTATACTTAAGGTATTCCAAAGGTATACCAGACCTTATAACCTTTGTGTAGTTGTAGTTATAGTTTTTATTTGTTTATTTTTATGTTTCTTCTATTTTTTTTGTTTTATTATTATTGTTTTTACTATTTGTAGTGCAAATAAATATATAAAGTGGAGAGAACGACTTTTGTCCTCTATTCGACTTTAATGTTGTTACTGTTGAGCAGAAGAGCTAGTTCTATTGGCTGTATACTTTGAATTACTTTTTGCATGATAGTGTAAGTACTCTAGGTTTTATTGAAATTATATCAGAAATATACCCAAGGTAGATCCAGGCACCATTAGTTTTATGCAAACTATATCAAAGTATTCCTAAGGTATACCCATGTTAGTGTATGTTGTTCAAACATTTATGTATTTTTACTTACATTTACTATGTTTTTGTTTATTACAACATCCTGATGTTATCTTCTACTACTTTAGGAAGAGGACCAAGATTGGAATGCAATGTGCCCTCAATTTCATTACTACAGACTGCCTTTTCCATTTTCAGATTACTACACTGTATAAAATATATGAGCAGAATCAAAAAGAGGCTTTTGTGCTTGCCAATGCTGATTCTATAATTATTGAGTATATTTTGGGATTGGTGATGCAAGTGAATACAACATGGTCACTAGTGATTTTTCTGTTCATGTCCATGAGAAAAAGCATTAGGTGCTTGGCAGGCTAAGTTTCCCAAAAAGGTGCATTCATATGTACAATTCTTTATAAGCTATTCATCAAAGGGTTGCTGCAGTAGATTCTATGAAGTCATACTATGTGTTGCTTTCGCTACTTTTGTCCTCGTCAGGCATTTTTGGCATGAAGACTAAAGATTATATGAAATCAGATCTTTATACCAACAAGGAAGTAGAAGCACCCTTTGAGTTGATGGAAGTTGAAAATCTTTCACAACAAAAGTCTGCGTGAGTATTAAACGTGTTTTTAATTGGTTCAATTTGAAGATGCTTTTAATTTAGTGGACGTCTAACATTTTTCTTTATTTTTTTCAGTGACTGTGGCAGGTTTGTATGCCTATTTGCTGAACACTTAATTCTTGACAAAAAGATTCCCAGTATTATCAACATCGAGGATTACAACATTTGGCTGGTTGTGTCATCGTGGAAATATGGAAGAGCTGAAATTCATGACAAAGCCGAAAGTGGAGTTGAGGATGACTATGGTATAGCTGCTAAGAAGATAAAGCCAGGATAATACATTTTTTTGATTTTATTTTTTGAGATTGATAATAGCACTATGTACTCTTTTTTAAAAAAAAATTTAAGGTATATATGAATATATTTTTTGCCAGATTTTTTTGTTATTTATGATTTCATAGTTTCATTTTTTTAGTCATTGAGGTGTATACCATTTTTCTTATAATAGTTCTCCTAAGTATTTTAAGTCGAAGGTATCCCCAAGGTATACCAGACTTTATATCCTTTATTCTCCTAAATATTTTAGGCTGAAGGTATCCCTGAGATATACCTAAGGTATGCCAAAGGTATACCAGATTTTATATCCTTTGTTCTTCTAAGTATTTTAGGCCAAACTTATCCCCAAGGTATACTAGACTTTATATCCTTTGTTCCCCTAAGTATTTGGGGTCAAAGGTATCCCAAGATATAGCCAAGTATGCCCAAGGTATACTAGATTTTATATCTTTTGTTCTCCTAAGTATTTTAGGTTGAAGGTATCCCCAAGGTATACTATACTTTATATCTTTTGTTCTCCTTAGTATTTTAGGCCGAAGATATCCCTAAGATATACTAAAGGTATGCCCAAGGTATACTAGACTTTATATCCTTTGTTTTCCTAAGTATTTTAAGTTGAAGGTATCCTCAAGGTATATCTGATATTAAGGCATGTATAGCTATGCAGTTAATTATTTTCTATGTAATCCTATATTATTTAGAAGGTATATTCAAATTTATAATTTCTAACAAACATCAAAATGAATACTAAGTGATCAATACACGTTCAAACATGACATTCTTTATATAGTTGTATTTCTACATGTTTTCCTATTGTGTCCAACTTGTCCACATTTGTTGCACTTGTTATGGTTTTTTTTATTCTCATGGTGCTTGTATCCTTTTTTTTTCTTTTGTCTTCCTACATTTACTCTTGAGGTGGTTTTAGTTGTATTTCCTCTACTTCACTTAGTATTTCCCAAGTTGTTTGGCTGCTAAGTGGATGTACAGTTCCATCATATGTTGCCAGCATATTTTCCTTTACGCAGAAATGTGAGCAATAAGGATATAGATCTTGGTTAATTTGGTTTAATACTGCTAATGCGTAGGGACATGATAGCTCATTAAGCTAGAATCTTCTATAGGTACATGTTCTTTGTAATAAGTTGACATTGAACTTATTTTCACCCTTAAATATATTGAATAATTCATCATGTGACCCTTTTGCTTGCATGAGTAGAAACAATATATTTTTTATAATAGTTTTTATGTAAATATTCATTGAAGGTATACAGAATGTATTCCAAAGGAATAGCTATGGTATGCCACAGATTTGCTGGATATTTAAGAGTGTATGTACCCGAGGTATAACTTAGGTATTCCCTAGATATATTTAAGGTATTTAGAATGTGGCTAGATATTTTCAGAATATTTCAGAGTATATGCACCAAAGGTATCCCTAAGGTAGTACAAAATTTAAGTGTACCCAAGATATACTGGAGATATCCCAAAAGTATACCCAAGATATGCCAATCATTTGCTGAATGTGTAGTAGTAGAGAGAAATTTACCTGTATTCTCAATGACTTGTGGTAGTTTTTTATCAGTATGTGTTTAGGCTTTGATGCTAACTTTGTGAATGTTACTCTTGTATTATTTCTATTTCTTGTACTAAACCTCTTAGATACTCCAGTAAAGTTGTTATAGGTAGCTCTCTTACTGCTTTGTTGGCTACATTCATTAATTATGCTATGTTGGATGTCATTACTGAGTATCTATTGTTGGTTGTAAAAGCTTTGGTCCATTTGTGGTACCCAACTACTAATAAATAAGGTCTAATCCTTATAACTATGTCATCCAGCTCTTTCATGTACCTTTCGAACTCTTCTGCTGCATATGCATTTGCTATGTTGATGAACAATTCTCTTATGTTCTTTGAGTTTAAGTTTGCCTTGAGGCTGTTCAGGAAATGGTAGGCACATCTACCATGGGCAGCTTTAGGGTATACTTTTGTGATTGCCTTTTGAATGTTCTCATGCCTATTTGATATTATACACAGTCCTTAAGGACAACCAAAAGCCTTTCTAACTCTTGTGAAGCCATGTTTCATTGTTTTTAGACTTGACAACTACAAATGATAGTGGAAAAATAATAGCTGCATCTTGTGTTGATGCTATCAGTATGGTTCCATCGTATGTTGCTTTTAAGAATGTGCTATCAACAACCATGATTGGTCTGAAGTGTCTCTAGCCTTTTATTGAAGCATCTAGCGTCATAAATGTATGGAGGAACAATTTATCATCCTCCCTTTTTAGGTCCACAAATGATACCATATTTTTTTCTTTCAACATGTGCACGAATTTTTGGATTAGAGTGTATGACTCATCTAGTTTGCCCCTCACTAATTCTTGTGTTTTTTTCATTTGATCTTCAAGCTTTCATATAGCTTATTTTCATTCCATACTGCTCATTCATGTCTATAATGATGTCTTGAGGTGCATAAGATCTTTTCTCATTGCTGTATTTTGATTTTATGAATTCAGCAACAATAGATGATGTTGCTTGTCTTTGGTTTGCCAATCTGATTTCAAGATAGCTTGTGTGGTCCTTTCTGAATTTTCTCACATTTACCATTTTTGTATTTCTTGCAATTGTAACAGTTGTTTGAAAAATGTTAGTATCTATGGATAGATGTGCCCAAGGTATTACCAAGGTATACTGGAATATAGAACATGTGTGTAGCTTAAGTAGTTGACAACAGTAAGTACCCCTAAAGTATACCTAAGGTAAGCCTAAGATATACCTGGTATGTGAGCTATGCATAGCTATGTGTGTGTGTGTGTGTGTGTATATATATATATATATATCTCCAAGGTAACCCATGGGTATACCGAGCATCATAACCATTGTATACAAGTACTTGTTAGCAGAATGTAACCCCAAGGTATACTACAAGTGTACCATGGTATACTGGAATATAAAACATATTCATAGCTAAGTAGTTGACAGCAGAGGTACCTCTAAGGTATACCCAAGATATATCGGACATTATAATATGTGTATAGCTAACTAGTAGACAACTTATGTTTCCCTATTTTATGGCAGAAATTTAGTAGAGATGTATAAAGGCCAGAAATATGGCCGAAGTATACAACAATTGTGCAATAGATTTATAGATAAATGAAAATTTACCTAATATTGAAGCTCTTATGTATCTGCTGCATTTGTCATCTATGCATTTTGCCACGAATGTCTTGTTACAGGATTTTGTGATTTTGAACTAGAAGTGTATATCTATTGCATAAAGACTCAACACCTTTTTGAATGAGTCCTTATCTTTTTATGTTTGGTTTTCTTCAACATCAGTCACTGTGGCGTTGCATATGAACGCTGGTTCTCTACTTTTAGCTTCTTTGTCTACATCTAGGATCTCTTTTGATATTGCATTTGCATATCGAGAAAATCTATATCTTGGTTATGGTGTTCAGTGTTTACAGAGTAATTTTCTAATACTATGACTGAGTATCTATTGGCTGAATCAGTTATATGATTTTCTTCATTTTGCCAATATGTTAACCTAAAGCAGTTTTGCTAAAGGTTATCCTTTGGCTGCACATTTATACAGATTAACATCATCATAATGTTTGTCAGTCTTTTCATTTTCATATAGAAATAGAGGCTTGTGTTATGTTCAATTTTTAGGGGTGGATAGTCCTCTTTAAGCTTGTACTGGATATCAATACTGTTAATGTTTCTGTTTATTTTGAGGTGGTCTTATAAAATACCGAGTAGACTTTCGAAGGATGTATTATTTTGCAAGAGAATGCCATTTACTTTGAAGTCAGTGTAGTTCATCTCTTCATCCCACCTTCCACTGTGATATATGACTAATGAAATGTTTCCCATTGTTCCTTCTCGTAAATTTCATATTTGAGAATGAAATAGCAATTATAAAGCATTAGATTGTATGTTATTTTTCCCCTATTAAATTGAATAAAATATGAAGAATGTGAAGCTAAATATTTGTCACCATGTATACCAAGACAATGTAACTTGTCTCTGTGTAGTTATTAGCAAAATATACCCAAAATATTCCAAAGGTATACTGGACTTTTATAAACTGTACATAGTTTAGTTGTTAGCAGATATATCCCTAAAATATCCCTCAGGTATGCCCAAGGAACATTGGACTTTATAGGCTTTGTTCACTTAACTATTTTAGGCTGAAGGTATCCCCAAGATATACCTAAGGTATATCGAAGGTATATCGAACTTTATAGACTCTTCTCCTAATTATTTTAGGTTGAGGGTATTCCTAAGTTATACTCAAGGTATATCGAACTTTATAACCTTTGTTCACATAACTATTTTATGCAAAATGCATCCCCAATATATATCTAAAATATGCCTAAGATATGCGAACTTTATAGCTTTTGTTCACAAAACTATTTTAGACCGAATGTATCTCCAAGATATACCCACAGTATGACCAAGGTATACTAGATATTATCGTCTGTTCTCCTAAGTACTTTAGGCTGAATGTATCCCCAAGATATACTCAAAGTATATTTGACTTTATAGCCTTTGTTTTTCCAAGTATTTTAGGCCAAATGTATCCCCAAGATATACCCAATTAAAAAGCGGGCATTAACTTATTTTATATGGGTAGTTGTCAGTTCCAATCTATCTTATGGTTTTGCCAATGTATACTCGACGTATGACCAATGTATACTGGTGATTTAGTAATGTACATCTAGGTTTTTATTGCCGGAGATCTGGAGAAGATTTACTCAATATTTTCCGATACTGATTACATGCATAATAAACTAAACATATATATATATTTTTGTAAATTGTAAAAAAATGTTGTTGTTAAGACGATGATAGCAAAGTATGATTCGAAGATTCGATTGAAGATGACTAAAGATGATAATTATGGAGATTTGATTGAATGCGATGATTTCAAAAGGAAATAAATGTTAGTGTAGAACATATCAATCGGAAAAAATGAGAGGTTTGAGTGACAGATTTGAATGAAGAGATTATCAAATCGTGGAAAATTTGAAAGAGATTTTTGCACGAGATTTTAGGAGGTGATAGTGATTGTAGAAAATATTTTTTGATAAAATCGAAGATGATTGAAGATGACAATTATGGAGATTTGATTGAATGCGATGATTTCAGATGGAAATAATGTTAATGTAGAACAGATCAATCAGAAAAAATGAGAGGTTTGAGTGAGAGATTTGAATGAAGAGATTATCAAATCGTGGGAAATTTGAAAGTGATTTTTGCACGAAATTTTAGGAGGTGTTAGTGTAATTGTAGAAAATATTTTTTGATAAAATTGAATAAAACATTAATGACAAGTAAAGTTATAATTATTTACCTTTTTTATAGTATTTATAAAAAATTTCCAAGAAAAAAATTAAATAAAAGCCCATAATCCATCATTAGAAAGTCAAAGTGCAAAAAGAAAAAAAAAATTCTCTATCATCAATTTTTAACATATTACTTTTGAAAAAATAGCAGTGGATTCAGAACCTAAGTCAGACAGTATAAAGGGTTACGACCCTAAGTTAGGGGTGCAAAAATTTATATATTAAACTTTAATTATCCTTTAGGGAAGCCAATATTAAATAATGCTATAATTTATATATTATTATATAAATTTTAAGAAGTTTAGAAGTGCAATTGCTCACCCTCAATTGAATATGACTTCACTATATATTACATAAATTTTAAAAAGTTTAGAAGTGCAATTGCTTGTGGCTTCATTACAGAGAAAGAGCACTAAAAAGGAGAAAAAATCAAAGAAAAAGCACTGACTAGTTGTTGCCTATCATTTTCTTCTGTTGTCTCAGTAAATCACATGGAATAAAAATGATAGAAATTGAACACAGATGAACTAACTACCCCCACATGTCTATATCTCCACCAAACATGCTAATGCTAACATTATATTTCAGAACAAGAAGAAGAAGTCAAGAAGAACTAAGAAAATATATCACAAAACCAGTAGATTTGATAAGAATGAAAGTTCTGAACATAAAGAGAAAGAAATATCATCTTTCCCATACAATATTAATACTCTTTATGCAAAAGTCTTAAGTTGGATTACACCATGGCAGCTTAGTACTAAGCCACACTATATATTGATTATCTAATTGGCAGCTTCGTCATTAGGCCAAATACCTTACTCTCCATGGAAAATTAGCAGAGAAAAGGCCACAAATTCTTGATGCATGTCCTTTTCAAACCATATTAGCTGCCACAAAAACCATGAAGAAATTAATTAACTATTTGTGTTAATGCATAACTAAGTAAGTAATCACCATAATTAATTAGCTTACACTAACTGGAGAGCCATCTGGTCTTGGTGAGAGTAATCATTGGTGGGATGCAATGCATTCACTTGAAAATAATTGCGATTATCGAATGGCTGAGACTGCAATATCTCATAGTTCCCACTTCCCGGCATCGAATTCATATTCTGTTGCTTCCTTTCATTGTCAGCAATCTGCAATTTTATTAATTCTAGCTTGCTTATCATCCAACAAATTAAGCAAATAACTAAGGGAATATAATGACCAACAGACCTTGGCTCGAAGCAGCTGATTATTGTTGTGCAAATCAATTTCCTGCCATATGCAATTTTATTGATACAATTAATGGAACATAAGGACATCAAATTCTCAATAACGATCTTCAAATAGCATGTGAGCAAAGAAATATTTACCCTTTTCTGCATATACTCGATCTCCGCGAACAGCAGCTCATTCTGAATGAGTGTTTTTAAGGAAACAAATTTTCAAGAATGAATTAACAATTCACATTAATTTCTTCAAGTTAAAGATGTGTAATTGTATGCATATTTGCATGAATAATTAATACTAGAAAAAAGGGTATAACCTTTTTGGATCGAATTCTGCTAATTCCTTTCTCTAGTTTTATCTCCAAGCTCTTCAGATCCTTAGCACTCAAGGTTCCCAGAGACTCACCCAGCATATTTCTGATCAAAATTTCATTGTTTCAAGGAATAATTAATATTTAATCCTAACCACCCTCATAATTAAATTCATAGATAACATTAGATAATTGATCATAAGCATATATATATATATATATATATATATATATATATAATTGCACTAGTTTACCTGTTTGAATTCTGTAATTTGCTAATTTCCACTCTCAGCTTGTCAGCTTCTTGCTGATAATACTGAAATATAACACCAAAGACAATATTATTCAATATTTAAACTTTCATTCAAGATAGAAAATTCCGGGGAAGAATTAATAATGACTTGCATCAATGTGTATTTTTTTTTTTTAGTTTATTCTAGGCTCAGCAGACGTGAGCTACATAACAGAAAATAGTTATCCCCTTACTAAAAATGTGTTAAACACCAACTAATATTAGTAAATAATAGAGATTTCCTCTAATTTTCACAAATAATAATACCAATCAAGCCACCACGTGATTGACTCATTGTGTATTGATATCATATTTACCAGAAATTCATTATTCTTTTTTATGACTTGATTATTTTCCCTCTTCTCTTACTCATAAACACTATGAATGTGAAAGAAAAAGAATTTAATTATCAAACTCATGAGTATATATAGAAACTGATAAATTAGCCTCTAATACCTGAGCATTAGCTTCAGAAACTGATCCAGTGTTGGTTGAATCTGTATATGCTTTCTTGTATCTTTCAATCGTTGATTTAACACTGCAACATATATAACATGAATTTCATAAAGCAACATGAATTTCACAATTATTTGATGTTAAATATTAATCTTAACGATTAATAAAAAAAAAAACTCCAAAGATTATTATATATTACAGTTTCATTCATTTTTTTTTTATTTTGAAAATTTTGTCCAAGTAGTAAAACAAATCTGATATTCAATCATTCAAGTAGATAAAATTCAGAATTTTCTACTAAAATAATAATAAAATAGAAAAGGAAAAATTAATCATTTTCCAAAATATAATAAAAAGAATTTATCAAAGAAAAGGTAAGTAATTACTAAAGTCAGAACAAAATTATGAAAATTAAGATTTAGGATAAAAAAATGCGAAGACAAAATATTATGATATATATTTAACATTATTCAAAACAAGCCAATACTTAGAAATCTATAAAACTAGCTGGTCATACTAATTTCCTAGTCACATTGAATTTAAGTAATTTTGCATAGGTAATAAATTACAACAACCCAACAAGCTAAGGAAAATTCCACATTGATTGCCTAAGCATATTTTACTTTTTTTTTTATTTAATTACAAGGGATCCAATTGGGAGGCTTGTAATTAAGGATACCTCACTTTAATATACTTTATTTGAATATGATATTTAGAAAAAAAAAAAAAGAAGATAAATAATGATAATGTAACTTTGAACTCAAAGATGGATGAACAAGTTTGATAACGTAGGCATGTATGTTTAAGTGAAAGTAAATTTATAAATTTTGGTTTTTTTTTTTTTTCCTTTTATGTTTGAAACTTTGGTAGTAAAAAATATACCAAATAAACAATAAATACATAGCAGGTTAGGGTGTTAGAAATTAATACAGTTTATTTTAGAATTCTTATAATGTGAATTTGTTGTACATAATTCTTAAGTAGATATTTAAATTAGTCTGTTTTAGAGTCTGTTTGGTTTAACAATGGAGGTTAGCTGTCAGCAGTTTAGCAGTAGCAGGCGGATAGCAGTGACAGTCGACTGTCAGTTGTGGCAATCAATAATTCATAATTGGTCTTAAGGTGTTTAGTAACTCAATAGTGGGAAATTAATTATAATTTATAAAACAACTATTAATAATTATATGGGAAAGTTATTTTATTTTATTTATACATTTGATATATTACACTAATATTTTTTAAAATTTAAAAATTATACGATTTTTTTATTCTATTTTATATTCATTAAACTATTTAGTCCTTCTGTTAATTTGGAAGATATTTATCATTAGTTATAAAAATATTCTCTTTTGTTTATAGAGTACTAGTACAATATGTCAAATTTTAGAAAATGAGAGTACAATAAATCAAAATTTGTATAAAGCACTAGTATAATGGATCAAACTACCACAATTTAATGTCTTTCTAATATGAAATATAATGGAAAGATGTATTAGTATAATATAATAAAATAGAGGAAACAAATTGTATATTTTTTAAATATCAGGAAAGTACTATGTATTATGTCAAATTTTAGGAGGGTAAATAATAATTTTTCCTAATTATATTATATTATTAATGTGATATTTATATATATTAGTTTTTCATTTGTACTTCATAATATCTATCATATATAATATAAACAGATAATTATTTGAACACAAAAATGTCATAGAAAATATATAATTTAATCAATAAAAATTATTACAAAATGATTTAATTAAAGCATAAAAAATAACAATTATTCTTAATATTAAATATCAAATATAAATAGCTGAAAATTTCAATTTTTCATAAAAAGTTAGTTTTTAGTGTAAATTCTAAACATTGGCCTTCACAGTTTTATTTAACTAAACATCTAACTCAACTTTTAATTGTTTAAGAAACCAAAAGTTGAACTAACCAAACACCGAATTCAACTTTTAGTTTGTTAGATTCTAAAAGTAAAACCAAATCGGTCAATTAATCTTTATGTTAGTTTCTATCCATATCTATAAAGGTATTCAATTCAATTCAATGTTTGCAATATATGTCATATAGTTCCTTTTATTCCTACTCTCAACAAGATATTAGACTCTTAATAACTCAAATATAAGATTCTTTCTATTTCTTTAAACCTATGTTTAATACAATTAAATTTCAAGAAACTGATAGTATTTATTTGTAAATCTCTTTTAAATTTTGGTATAAATAAATGTACTTATACTTTTTCTGCATTCATATATTTAAAAAGGAGGAGAAAAGGTGTCAATGTAAGAAAAAGACATATATATCAGTTTTTTATACTAAATTTTAGAAGAGAGATTTTTTCTAACTTTATGAAATTTATTTATACTAGTCCTGAAAGCGAAATGCCAAAATCAATGAGAAACCCTAGCCAGTTAAAATTAGACTGATTACTCATAATGACAGAATAAAAAATTCCCACAATATTAGCAACAGTAAAAATGTAGTACACGTCGTGTCACATTAGATAAAACCCATTCCTTTTTTTTAAGCTGATACCTTAACTTCTTCGAGCTACTGATTGGATGTCTCTGCCAAGCTGGCACTATGTCCTATAATATGATTGGGGAAGCCATGGATATGGTCAAATCTATGCCACATACCCATTATTCTATGGATAATAACCTAAACCACTATCAATTACCCACCTCGATCAAATGAAAAAATTTTCCAAGAACCGTGAAGTTGTGCTTTATTTTCAAGGAAATTAAGGTAAAAGTGATAAGATAACATAATGTAATTAATGGGTAATTTTTTTTTTTTTGGGTCTGAAACTGAAACTCTGTGTACATCAGACCCGGCCAATAGCAGTAGCTATAGATGTACACTTCCCATTGTATGAAAGATGCCAGAATGGGCAGAACTTTCCCATTGGCTCTCAGTTTTTCGTACGTGTCCACTTCACTTTTTCTCTCTTTCGAGTTCCAACCTCGTGTGTTGAATTGAATCTTACAAATAAATTGCAGAAATAAATATATCTTTCTCCATAATCTTATCAGTGCCATCATCATGACATAAATTCATCAGTTCTAATTGGCCCATTTCTATCTCAGTGTAAAAGAATTCAACTTAGCGATTGGGAAGCATAGAGGGAGATTGGATACTCGTTTATATTTAATTTTTGCACCATTTTTTAATATATGAATTATATAGGGTTGATCAGAATCAAGAATCAAGACACAAACCCTTTTGTCAGCCATCAAGAACAGAAAAATCGTGTGTGACGTGATCAAAGATTCTGTTGCTGAACCGAAACCAGACATCAGTATTCAGTAGCAACAACTTCTGATGATCTTGATCTGGTCATTAAACCCTAACCCATTTAGGTACTATATTTGAAAATTAAAGAAAAACAAATATACCCATGTGAAATTCAAATGATTTATGATTAATTAGTCGCAGAAGGGTATTCTTGAATAGGAGGATTAAGGATTACCCATTAAAGCCCAGGAACAAAAGTTATAGTGTTGTGAGTTTAGACAAGAAGCCCTAATGTGGGCTAAGTTTGACTAGCGAAGCTAGGAAGAAAAGGATTGATGCTTTTCTCACGTGGGTTGCAAACAAAATTTAGATTTAGGGAAATTTCGCGCAGATCAGGGAAAAGCCCTAATGTGGTGGTGGATTTAAAGTCACCTGATTTGTTTGTGATTGGTTTGAAAAGGGACATTTAACGCGTTTTCAGAAGAAACCCAACTGGTGGATTTTGGTTTTAGTTACCCTAACCTAGCTTCTTATTTGTTGAATTTTTTCTGACAAATTTTCTTTCATTAACTTTGAAACTGTACTTCAGATTTCTTGCAGCTGACGTGCTATTAAGGAAATGTCAAGAGATTGAAGATTTTTGGACTAATTAGAAGATGACAGCTTTTGCAATTAGCCCTTATATCTTTAGCCTTATAGATATAGAGAGATAGCGAGAGAGAAAAAGAGCAAGAGGAATAATGGTAGAAGAAATAAGAAAGAAACAGAAAATTTAACAACAATGGAGGAGAGAAGAAGCTGATCTCACAGGCCATGAGTACATTCCAAACCTGTACTTGTTTCAACTAACCCTTATCACTCTTTTACCATTTGCTCCTATTTCTATCTATTGAAGCAGATCTCTGTTATCTAAATAGCACAAAATTGTGTTTATATCATATAAAGGAAATAATAAAATTTGAAAAAACAAAAAGCCCATAAAGAAAGAAAGACACATGAATCTTAGAGAGAAACTCAATCACAACTGCAGCACAGAAAATGATTATGGGAACTTTCACTATAAATCTACCTAAAGATCCAGTTCTGAAGCAAAATTAATAAAAATCTTTGACAATTAACTGCCCATTTTTACTCCTTTAAAAGATTGCAAACCATTTAAAGAAATCACTTAAATGAAAAGAAAAAAACAGAGAAATCGAAAAAGAATTTTCTTACCAACAAGAATATATGGTTGAGAAATTAAGATCAAGAGCTGTTTGTAGTTGTGTGTACCTATTGTTAGCATACTCGTAGAGTCGGCCGCGGCTAGAGAAGACTATGAGAGCAACCTCAGCATCACAGAGAACAGATAACTCGTAGGCTTTCTTGAGCAAACCATTGCGTCTTTTGCAGAAAGTGACTTGGCGATTCGTGGTGTTTTCGATCCGCTTGATCTCGATCTTCCCCCTGCCCATTTTTCTCTGTGGTGAGTTCTCTCTCCAATCACTGTTGGGATACGCCATAGCTGCTTGCTAACTGATAAAATCATAGCAAATATTCCAATGGGTAACATATTTAGCACATATTCTTTGATCACGGAGAAGTTGAAAACCAAGTACAAAAAGAAATTAAATCTTCCCATATTATAAATTGAATTTCTTTTATGGATTTTCAGTGTTCAGAAACTTCATTTTGAATCTTGGGCTTTAGAAAGCACAAGCACAAAAGAAAAGAAAATATTTGAAACTGAATTATTTGAGACTCAAAATTTCACATTTCTTGAAGCTTCTCAGTCATCAAATAAAGCATATAATACAGTGGTGAAAAAGATTGATAAATCCCAAAGAAGTGAAGCAAAGAAAAGAGATGATGAGATTTATGTCTCAACGTTTTGATAAACTAACCTTGGGAAGAAATGAACAAAGCGAGAAGGAAATGGTGGGTAGAGATGCTAATTGAGAAGAGGAACAAAAGCTTTTTTGGCTTGTGGGTTTCTCTGTTCTTAATTTCTTTCTACAAATCTGAATATAAGAGAAGCATAAAATTGAAGCTAGTTTGTTCTACGAGATGGGCATTTATAAAGCAAAAAACCATTCTTCATTGCTATCTATAACTATACAATTCTGCCTTAGTCTGCTATTATATCTTTGTGTATCTAGATATCTCTCTCTTTTTTTTTAATACTACTTTTTCATTTTTTTTACTTTTATTTGTTTTTTCTTGATTTATTTTGGTTGAGTGGTACATATTGAAGAAGAAGCAAAAGAAATCATTCATAAGATTCAGACTCCAATGACCATCCTTTTATTTTTCTCTCTCTTTATCATGAGAGAGAGACAAAGAGGAAAGGGAATCCATGAAATATAATATGAGTGGGGTAAACCTTTTGTACGAATGTTCAAATAGCAATTTGCTTCTGTTAAAGAATTTCGTATTTTCCCTTCTTTTCTTTTTTTTTTTCTTGTTGCATTAATCCTAATTCCTTGACAGAAACTTTATTTTGCTTTCACAATTTTAAGATATAGAAGAATGATTTATAATTATGATGTAACTAATTTTATATTGGCTTAAATAATTTTGAAACAATAACAAATCCATAATTATTAAGCCTGACTTTCTAGCTCCATCTAATTCTAATATGGTACCAAAGCTATGAGAGGAATAATTACCATTGTGGATAAAATATGAGTTTTAAACGGTGGAAAGGTCCAGATCAAATATTAAGTAAGCTTGTGATGCAAGAAAAGAGAAAAAAATCAATTATAAAATAATGGATTAAGCAAGTGACAACTGTGCCAAAACTAGTTACACTTGAAAGGAAATGTTGAAGAAAATATCACATAGAAAATTTAAGAGATTGAGGTACAACTAACTTCAAATTAGTTTAAGTCATTTTGAAGTAGGAAATTTACAAAAATACCAAAAAATGGGTACCTATTTACAATTTTACTGGCGCTCAAAGTTTTCTTTTTCAGTTTTTTAAAAAATAACTTTATAAAATTATAACAGTACTTATATATCAAAATCACTCCAAAATATGCATAGACAATATATCTTCGATATACCTTAGGTATATCTTGAAGATATCTTGGTTCAATTTTCACTAAAAACCAACAAAAAAAAAAATAAGAATAATTAAATTTTTAAAGAAGAAGAAGAATTCAAAACATCACAAAATTTCAAACAAATAGTTTGGTATGCTTTTCAAAATATATTGTGTATAACTTGAGAATTCTTTAAGAATATCTCGGTAATATCTTGTATATATCTTGAGGATATTTTGGATATACTTTAGGAATTTTCAAGAAATTCCCTATGAGGAATTTTGTGGGAATATCTTAGGTGTACATTGGGGATACTTTGGTATACCATTGGAATTTTCATGGGAATACCTCCAATATACCTTGGGTATACTTTGAGAATTTCTTGAGAATTCTTTGAAAAGAATTTCTTGGGAATATCTTTGGTATATCTTGAGGATACTTTGATATACTTTTGGGAATTCTATGAGAACACCTCGGGTATATCTTGGGTATATCTTTACGATTTTCAACCAAGAAAAAAAAAAGCAAAAGTATATTAAAAGCATTTGCTATCTTCTTTATCATCACAACACCGAGCTTCAAAACATAAATAAATAAAATCTTCCAATACATCAATCTGAAAAGAAATTAATCTAACCACAAAATTGTTTCATTCCACAAGTATAACATTAAATTCCATACTAGACGATACCATAAGCATAGCCACTGATCGACAAAATCTGTTGTTACTTTGAATTGATTGCTGAAAATGTTATACTGAATAAATTCACCATCGTGAGTTGGCTGGAAAATCATTGTGCTGATAATTTAGAGCTCGCAACAGATGCTGGGAAAGAGAAAGGAAAACGCGCGAAAAAAGAAAAAGATTGTAACTCGTTATAGCTTGGGAAAAGGATGGTCGCCATGAGAGGAACAAGAGCCCTAGAAGTCAAAGTCCAGGTTGCAAAGGAGGACAAAGTAGAAGCCCAACATTAAGGAGGAATAGAAGTGTTGTTAGGGAAAGCATTGTTGAAAGAAGAGTGAATGAGCATGTTTTGAAGAATTGGTAAAAACGAAAATAATTTGGATAGAAATGAAAAGAGCTAAAAAGCAAATTAATTTTGTAAATAAAATTTAAAAAATAGTGGTGGGCGAAATTTCCACTTTGAAGTATTAGTTCATCCACAATTATCAAATTCGAATGTTTAGGTCAACCCAAATTTAATAAGAATGAGTTATTAGGTTTTGAAGATATTCGTGCACGCGTACATATATAAACTAGCTACTACCCACATGAAATTTGCATTCTATTTTTCCTTTTTTCTTAAGAAAGAATGAACATTCAACATTAGTAGTCGTAAATTATGCCCAACAATGGAAAATTTTTGATGTAAAATTTGTACAAAATTTTAGTGAGTATAAATCATCATATCTATAAAAGTATGCTCATTTTAATGTAACAATTGAGTATCATTGTGTACAAATTAAACGTTTTGACTTGAATAATGCACTCCCTTCTCCCTTAATCTTCTCTCCCTTCTTTTATAGATGACCCAAAAATGGTTAAGAAACTTTACCAACAATTGAATTTTTTACTTTCATATGGATTGATAAAATTTAGAAAATATGATTAGAAATGTTGACATTTCTAATTACAGCCTTAAAATGATTTAGGACATATTTAAAAATAAATAAATGCTAATTTTTTTTCAGAAAGATAGGATGATATTTATTCATAACAAAAATATCATCATATATTTTAAATCGCAGATAAAGTGAATATCCTAATAATATTTTGAATTTGACAAATTTTTAAATAACAATATTAAGGAGATAAAGTCGAGCTTAATATATATATATAAGAAAATCCAAGCCCAATCTAAGAAAAAGGAAAAGAAAAATGAAAAAGACCCCACTAAGAGAGGTGTTGATAACACAAGTCTTCTTCTTCTTTCCCTAATTAAATTTGTAGGCGTACCTTTATACATGAACAACTCATAACTGTTTCCAGAAAGGGTTATAAGAAAAAGTTGAAGGTGACAAATTTATGATATATGCCAATTCCACTTTTTCTCATATCAAATTCAATCTCTCTTTTCTTTGACATGATTTTTGGCACACATATGCTAGCTATATTTTTGGGTGAATTATACCGACAGTACTCTAATTATCTAACTTGTAATATCTCAGTACTTAAAGTATTATTTATAGTAGAAAATTCTTTAAACTTTAATTTTGTAATATAAAAGTACTTGCCGTATAAATTTGTTAAACCATTTAACGGAATGCTGAAGTGAACTTTCCACGTCAATAAAAAAATTTTTACATATAAGTGTCATGTGTACAAAATGAATATCACAAAAAAATTTCATAATTTAATGGAAATTATTTGATTTGAGGAAAAGTATGAGAAAGGTGAAAATTTTTTTGAGATTCATTTTGTACACATGACATTTATATGTGAAACTTTTTTGCAAATGTGGAAAGTCTACATCATCATTCTATTAAATAGTTTAATAAATTTTGATAGCAAACTTTTATGTTACAAAATTGCTATTAAAATTAAAGTTTAAAGAGTTTTTTATTACAAATAATAGTTTAAGTACTAAGTTGCTACGAGTTAAATAATTAGAGTACCATAATTGTAATTTACCCCTAAATGTTTTTCATTTTAATTAGCACATTTTGACTTTTCCAACTCACATATTATTTTAGATAAATTACTAATACATCCTTAAAATTTGATTGAATACACTAATATTTTTTAATAACAAAAAAAAAACACTAATTGAATACATTAGTTGGTTCCTTCTTTTTTAAAAATATATTATAAAGTCATTCAAATTTGTTTCAATAGCTAAAAAGACCTCTTTGCTTTTGAATTGAATATTCTATTAGTCAATTAAAAAATACAAAAAATACCCTTATTGATTTTTTTGATAAATTTGACATTTTGTTAATTTAAAAAATACATTAAAAAAGAATGACAAATTTGACATTTTGGTATTAAGTTGATAATATTAAAAAAAAATTTGGTATTTTTTAAAACAAAAAAGAGAAAGAATGGTAAATTTGACGTTTTGTTTATATATAACAAAAAAAAAAACAGAAAGACTATATAATATATTAAACTAAATATGAAAATTTTCATAATATATTTCTAAAAATAAAATGATTAACCTGATAATAATTTACCCTTTTATTATTACTTATCACTCCCTCAGCTCTATAGCTATCTCTATAATACGTTTATATATGCTTGATTCTGTGTATGTATAAATTTTTTTATTAATGTTCGTATACGGCATCTCTGAATTTTTTTTATTTTATGATTACTCATTCTTTTTTTTTACAAGAGATCATCCAATTTGAGTTCAAAATTTTACAGACTTGTTTATCAAATCACTACCATTAATCTAAAACTTATTGATTATGAACTTATGATTATTCATTCTTTAACTATATGATATCTATAGTGTTATGCATGTTCTATATTTTCTTGATAGTCCCTATGAACATTTGGTCAAAATTAATTAGTAGCCTATATATAGTTAAATTTGATTTTTTTTCAAAGAATTATTGAATGGAAACTCATGCAACCTTAACAACGTATTTGACGCGCAAGTGCAAACACTTTAATGAGCTGGACTGCACATTTCTTTGTACAAAATTCTTCATATGTCAAGATTAATGGAGTTTTTAGATTTGAGATTATTTGAGGCATCTCATAATATAAATTTTTACATAAATTCAACTTATCACGTCATTCATAGATGATTCTAATTATACAATTATATGCATTTAATTGTTTTATTTTTATTGATTAAAGTGAATAGAATAAACAAATAATTAGATTAATTTGCAAATGATGAACTAAATTGAATCTAACTACCTAAGAATTTTGCATCTCATATATTTCATAATCTAACAGTTATTCCTACGATGATATTTTCATCTGCATAAGCTCCTTATTATCTCAACAATATGCTAAGGCTCATTTGCACATTTGTTAAGTTGTTGTAAGCATGGAGATAAACTCTTTCCAATCTTTATCACCATAATTAGGGTTAATTTTATATATCATCATTGAATTTTATTCTTATTACAGTAAAACTATAACAATTTTTTTTGTCCCAAAAAAAGCCACTCAACTATAATTTCATTTTACTAAAGTCACTTACAGTCAATTTTTTGATATAAATAATTAGAAATCCGATATGGTAGCTGACATGTAACCGGAAATCTGATGTGGTGGCTGACGTGTCACCGGAAATCTGACGTGGAGGTTGACATGTCACCGGAAAATTGGTAGGAGTGACTTTAGTGAAATAAAAATATAGTTTAGTGATTGTTTTTGGGATGAAAATTTTTTTATGATCTTACTACAATAAAAACAAAATTAAGTGACCATTATACATTAATCACACTATCAACAATTAATAATTTTTAGTTACCAATTGCTTCAAACAGTTAAACTAAACATGAATGATTCAAATACAGATAATATAAAGATTGAATTATATAAACATTTTAAAGACCATCTGATAAGGCAGTGTAGTTAATTAGTAAATTCAAATTTTTTTTTTTACTTTGTTACAATTATTTCCTATATATTCTTGAACAAAAAAATTAATATGATGCGTTCAAATGGTTGAAAATGAACTTTAAATCTAATTAATTTCCAAAAACTATATTAAAAAGAATGTTCAAATCATTATAAGAGACAACTGTACCATGTAATTGTTGAATAAATGTGTTATATGTCTAATTCATCTTGAAAGCAAGCTCAAAAAAAAATGGTGTCCAAACTATTATAAAGAGAATTTAAATATTATAATTAGTTGATGTGGGATATTTCAAACACCTCTCTTGCACCCTAGGCTAAACACATGCTGATAAAAATCTAAAGCTTGAAGTTGCCGGACTGGATATCTATGGATGACCCAACATCACAAGACAACTGCTCTAATATCATATTGAATAAATAGGCCATATCTTGTTCTCAATACTGATACAATTTTTAACCAACTTATTTGGGATTAATAATTGAATCACACTAGGGCCATTTGGTAGCTAATAGCTGGTAGTTATTAACTGATAGGTGATTTATGCTAATATTTGGTAAAACTGGTTAAGTTTGTTGCTGTTATATAATGCAAAATATATTCTTTATAATATATAAATAAACAAAAAAAAATAAAACTATTACCTTTTATACAATTATTTATTTAGAAAATTATTTACACTAGATTTTTGTAGGTCCATTAGATTGGCGCCCAAGTCCATTACAGTAATAGAAGTTCGAAGGTTTAGAACCCATGTTTATGAGGAGTCAGATACTTGGGCAAGAAGTAGTTAAAAGAAAATTCCTAGAGAATAGGAGCAGTTGCTAGGAAGCGATAGACTGGGCAGAAAAACAGGGATTAACGTCTAAAATATCTGGTACTTAGAGAAAGTGGAGATCATGACAACGGTTATCTTGATCATGATGCTATAAAAGGGAGAACACTCATAGAGCAAAGGATAACCAACAATCATTATCAACACACATACAATCAACTCAAATTCAACTCAATTCGTAGCATTTTCAATTAGCATCAGTCCCTTTACCATTAGTTTCAGTCATTTTGATTTCAATTCAACTTCATTGTAGCGTGTCAATTTCATTTTCATCAGTAAAATTACTTCTCTTCAATATTTTGTTGCATTTAAGATTTATTTTCTTCAAGTTTCAATTGCTCATTAGCTTGATTTTCATTACTGTCAATATTTCAATTTCATTAGCAATCAAATTTAAGTGTAATGTCAAGGAAACTTAGGAATCTACAGTTGTTTGATTAGAAGTCAAGGTGCAATTCTTATTTTAGTTTTGAAAACACTTAAATTTTCCTATCACAATAGCAGCTGATTCATGCCGTCAATGCTCCTTTGCTTTTGCTACTGATGGCATTCTATTAGAAATGGAATATTGATATTGCCCATATGTACTTTATTGTTTCTTCTTTCTTGTCGGATTCTCTAGGGAATAAGAAGAATAGGCAATATTCTTTTTAGGCTAAGGGAAGGAGGGAAGCCTTTCTACTGTGAAAGTGATTCCTTTATGGGACTTGGATTAGCGACATATCCGCCCTTTTCAAGAAGCAAATGGACATAGGAAGTCAAATGTATCTTTTTTGGCACACCCAATAGGACCCGTTTGGCTATGACTATATGCATTAAAACTAGAAGTAAGGAAGCTAAGAAGTCTCAGGACTTAGGATCTATTACTCCAATAAGAGAACAAGAAAGAAGAATTTATACTAATTGTGGAACGTATTAAAAATCTCACACTTCCTCGCCATGCTGAAGAGGAAGAAAGAATTACAGAGTCCATCAAGACCACAGGTATCAGGCAACCATCCACATACCAACATTTCCAACTATTCTGCTATGCTTAGGTCTTTGATGGAGGAAATAATTCAAAAGTTTAAAGCTAGTATAATCGAGCATTTGAAGCAAGTGACTGAACAAACAAAGAACCAGACCAGAGTCATTATTGAGGAGTTGACTCAAGAGTCCACCTCCTAGGAGAAATTAGCTACTGGAATCATGGAAGAACCAAAATAACATGTAGTTACACCCAAGCAAGACCTCGTCCCTGCGCAACCATTTGATGAGCTCGGGGGGCAGCACTCTGGAACAACAGTGACACAGGTGACTTCCACCGCTCACAATTTCAGCTAAGGCAAGGTACACTCCTCCTTACCTCAAAGAAGAAAAGACTCCAGGCCCTTGGCCAAAGGCCATACCAATGCTAGAACCACTACCCAAAGATTCTTTGCCTACACCAATCTTGGCAATCAACCTGGAGTATATGGAGAACCACTAACCTTTGTTAGAGGCTTGGGGGGCAGCTCACATATGCCCTATGGATCAAGTATGAATAGGAAACAACAACCTACTTTGCCTTTTATATAGCTATACATACCAACACCAGTGCCAGTAGATATGGAGGCAATAAAGGAGATGGTTCAAAAGCTATTTGGGCCTGGCCTCAGATAAATAGGTCAACTTGAGTTCCATAAGCCGTATCCCAATATGATAGATCGGGAGAATCCTTACCCAAAGGGATATAGAATACCAAATTTCACACTTTTCTCTAGAGAGGATAGACAGTCAACACTGAAACATGTAGCCGGGTTCACTGTTCAATGTGGGGAGTTAGCCAATTATGAGAATTTCTCCTGCTACAAGCTCAAGTTGTTTCATAACTCCTTAGCATGCCCAATATTTACTTGGTATGCTACAATCCCTAGGATTTCTATACTAATATGGGAGGAAATAAAGAGGCAATTTCATACTAGTTCTATAGAGTAGAGCTAGAAATTTGTATAGCCAAATTCTCTAAGGTAACCTAGAGGACTATAGAGATTGATGATCTCTTCATTGCAAGATTCAAGAAGATAAGGAAAAATCCATTTACCTAAGATAGAGCATGTCAAAATGGCCCAAAGAGGTCTTAACATAGAGCTGAGAAAAAAGTTCCAAGGGATGGAGTTCTGGGATTTCTGCGAATTGGCTACCAAAGTCTTTGACCATGAAGAGCTCCTTAGAGAGGAAAATCCCAAAAGGAAAGTGGCTATGGGCACATATTGTCAAGAGGCAATACCTAAAGTATTCATTACCGACTTGATTAACACTAGTTCCTATGTATGCTCTATGCTAGTGAAGAAAATTTTAGACATATGGAAAAAGAGTCTGGCATCAAACAATTAGCCATAGTATACTTTTTAGGTGTCTAAGATTGAAAAGATCTTTCATTTCTTGGTCAAGGAAAAATTTATCAGCTTTCCTCTATAGTACCAAGCACTATCTAAGGAGGAACTAAGGAGTAAGACCTATTATAAGTATCACGATTCTTAGAACCATAACACTAACTCTTATTAGAGTTTTAGAATGTGATACAGGATGAAATCAATAAAGGGATACTCAAGTTCTTTGAGAAGAAGGAGGCCACGGTGATTGATGATCTATTTACCCCTGTGGCCTCAGTGAAAACATCAACTTTTGGCTTTAGATCCATTTTGGATTCTAAGAAAAGAAGGGAAAGTGAAAGGTTAGCACCTAATCCAAAATTCAAAAGATTTGGATAATTAAGGAATTTCTCATGCAAGAAAATGTAAGAATCCAGGTGCATAGAGGAAGGGACCATGCCCATTTAAGGCTGGCCCTTGAAAGAAATAAGTTGAGTAGATACTCTCTGAGGCACCAAAGAAGGGATCAGGCCTATTTTAGGCCAATTCTTGAAAGAGAATCTCTAAGAAGCATACATTCACTAAAGAACGAAAAGCAAGGAGTACCTAGAGAACACCAAAGTTCTAAGAGATATTTAACCTCAGAAGAAAGACTACTCACTAGGAGAAGATTTATGGTGCCACCTTTAATACTTGCAATCCAAGAATGGTGTTGAGTCTAATATAGGAAATTCCCTTAGAAACTAATAAGGACTGAAAAGAGGAGGTTACAGAGGCAGAGAGCAGCCGAGAAAAGGCAAGAAGAAGCGAAGAATAAGCTAACTCACAAGGCATCCTTAGTTGCTCTCCAGGGACATAAAAGAAAAGTACTAAGCTAAATAGGTTTTTGCTTGTTAATAGGCCTAAGGGTCACTATATCAACAAATAAAATATTCATGTTATTTTGTACCTATAAAAAAGTAGGCCCTAGGGCTACTCTTCTTTTGTTTCAATTCAAAGCTCATAAATATTTCACAGCATCAGTCATCAATCTAACAACAAGAACCCAAAGAGGTATGCTCAATGCCACCTTAGCTTATCAATGCAAATGCATGGCTACAATTCCTTCTGTGATAGTGTTCAATGATTTCTATCATCAATTTAATATGTCAAACATTAAGCGTATCAAGTCTATTCCTTGAGCCACTACCTCAGGGCAAACAAGGCTAATCATAACATAACTAGAAGAGAGGAATTTGAGATATTACCTTAAGGAAGAAGATGTAATCTGTGTCTTTGAATAAAAAGAAAGAGTCCTTCCAAAAATCCTAAGTATTTGATTTAGCTCTTTAATACCACTAGTAGCTTATGTTTAGCTACTTTTCATGCTCACCAGCAGCTAGTGCTTACTTTACTTCAACAAGTGTACTACAATATTTCCTACATTAAATATTCACTAGTTACAAGCAAAACCTAATAAATTCTAAACAATCCATAGGTCGAATTTCTCACTGGGATTCAGGTCAAAAATCTTTCTTTTCATCACCCACTACCCAACAAATCTGAAATTTGCAAGTTTCATGCTATAACATATTCATTTCAACCTAGAGACTAAGCAAGCATTAAGAAAATTCATCTTCATTTTTCAAGAAAACCTCACCATACCTATTACATAAGCCAAATTAAACTTTTTCAGATCAAAAAATCACCATAAGCAAATCTAGAGAAATTCTTGCCAAAGAAAATCTAATCCTATCACACATCGAATGTCCACAGAAGTACAAATGCAATATCAAGAACGAAAAGGATGAGAATTTACCTCTAAGTTTTCTCCTGGTGTAAACTCTAGTGTCATTAAGAACTAAATCATTAAGAACCAATAGGGAGTTTAATCATAAAGACTCAATCACTACTAATTGCAAGAAGTCATTAAGAACACATTTTGAAATTATTTTCAAACCCATTCAACAGTATATCAACAAGATCAAGTTCAAAGAGTCATAGGGTTTCAAGAAATAAAAAAAGTTTACTTGTTGGATACTGACCACCAAAGATGAGATTTGGAGTACGACAGCTTAGAATCAACGGTGGTCGGCGACACTCAAAGCTCACGTCGCTCTTAGGTGGTGTATTGTTTCGATGAATGGCAGGAAGTTGAGGTAGTCATTGGTCTTAGAGATGTGCCTAAAAGGCAATCGCCTTAGGCACTTAGTGTACACATTCATAAAGGCATTCTTTCATTATATTAGTATTCATTTGTATATGAATTGATATAGATCTTAAACTGATTAATGAAAGTCCATGATATGAAACATAGCATGAAGGAAATCATGATAAGATTATGATAATGAGATTCTTATCATGTGTAATTATGTTAGTATCTAAATTATCACTAGTTATAGGATCAACAAGATGGGATATTTTTGATCTAGATAGACTAGCACATGTTATACTCTTTGATTGGATCAAGCAATAGATCTCACAAGCTGTGAGCATGAGATGTTCAAGTACATTAGATGTTAGAGATGTGCCCAAAAGGCAATCGCCTTAAGCACTTAGTGTACACATTCATAAAGGCATTCTTTCATTATATTAGTATTCATTTGCATATGAATTGATATAGATCTTAAACTGATTAATGAAAGTCCATGATA
>CATIWF010103310.1:0-15346 GCA_949630135.1 Balakata baccata | reverse complement strand
AATTAATAGAAAATCAATTTTAATCCATACAAAACAAAAATTATACCCATGCTAATCCATACAAACTAAAATAAAAATTATATAAATATAATCAAATTAATCACAAAACAATCAAATTAATCAAACTAAAATGCAAATTACACTAATCAATAATCAATAGAAAATCAATTTTAATTTATATAAAATACAAATTATACTCAAACTAATCCATAAAAAATATAAAAAGATACAAAAAACACAAATCATATAAACTAAACTAATTCTAATCAATACAAAATATAAAAAGATAGATAAATAATTAAAAAAAAAACAACCGAATATATATATATATATATATATATTAAAACCTGGTGGAACTGTGGAAGGGAGACGGCGACGAGTGGCGACAAGCGACGATGAGCTTCAGGTGACCAGGGCGAGCGACGAAGCAGCTGCAGGGGATGGGGGCACGCGAGGAGGGAGGAACTGCTGCAAGGGTGGGTCTGGCTGGCTAGTTTTAGGGTTATTTTTTTTAAAACGGTGTCGTTTCACTCTTTAGGGGGGGCAAATTTTTTTAAATGAAATGACGCCGTTTCATTTTTTGGGACCCGTTTAAACCGGTAAAAACCGGCCGGGTCATCCGATTTCCGGTTCGACCGTTAAACCGGTCGGTTTTACACTCGGTCTGATTCTTATCCGGGTTTATACACCAAAACCGACCGGCCCAGTCACCGGTTCCCGATTTTTCTGGTCGAACCGGCTGACCCGGTCAGATTTTAATAACCATGAAAAGCGCTTTTGGAAAAAAAAAATTGTATTTTTAACTTTTTTTTAGTTTTGAAAATTGCTTTTGAATAAAAGCAGGTAAATACATACTTTTTTAAAAGCAGTTTACAAAAAATTAAAAAAATCAGTCAATTAAATTAAAAAATTCAAAACCTGCTTTTATGACACTTAACAGCAATCACAAATACTCCATAAATCTCTAAAACACCCTTCTATTTTACCTATTGTATTGTAACTCCCTCCCATACATCTTGAGTATGTCTCATAATATATAAGAAGTATTACAATTTAGATAGCTGTAACATGTCCAAATTTCAAACTTTTCCTATATAATCAATATTATTATATAAGTATGTATACTCAGTTAGACTTACATTCTAACTTCTCGAATATCCTTTGAACTAGCTATCATTGATAGGGATGACAATTTTCTTCTGACCCATGATACCTCACCCTGAACAAGGTAGATTTTTTCTCATATTTTATGCCCTACCCTAACCCTGCCTTGATTTCGAAGTTTTTGTATCGGAGATGGGGTGGGAATGGTATATACATATCCCGCCCCTATAATTTTATTTATATAATTCATACATATAATATTTATTTATATTTTAACATAATTAATAAATTTAAAAATAATAATATAAGAATATAATATTGATTTAATGTAAAAAATATTTTTTATATAAAAAATTATATAATTAACTAATTAATTAAAATAATAAAAATAAAAAATAATTTTAAATGTTGAAAAAATAAAAAATAAAATAAAAATTGGATATCAGATCGAGGATCCACTCCTAATCACTTATTCATATTTACCTATTCAAACACTTATCATATACTAGATTAGGCCTATAAGGCCTTTATCTCATGCATCTCAACTATATCTAGTTGAGCTATATATTTTTTTTTCTTTTTTTTTCTTTTCCTTTTTACTTTATATCATCTTACATAATTACAAGATAGCAAATATAATAATTATATCCCTTTAAATGAATGCTAAAAAAAAAAAGAATGCATGCTATGACTATTTCCAGCTCTAATCCGGTTTACACTGTCTCCTTTCTGCATGGACTTTAGCAGGCCAGTGGCTAGCTACCTGCCCGCGACACCTCCGAGCAATTTTTTCCTTTTTTTTTTCTTCTTGTGATCTCATCACAATCCGACCCTAAATAATTCTTTCATATTTTTGGATTTCATCCAATACCATTTCACTCATTCTTCACACCTCCAATGCGTGTGACCTATTAGGTTCCCGGTTATGTTGTCCACCCGAATTAACAATTAATTCAAGCAAGTCATAAGCGGTATCTAGCAACACATCATGACTCTCAATTGACCGAAAAGTCAGTAGTTTGACTACAAATCTTTCCATAGACAACAATATATGCAATTCGTCTTTTCACCATCCTATACCCCACTCGGTTTAGAGCATGGATTATGTGTCAGCTCCCACTAGACTGACTACGTCACATCTAGCCCAAGCGATGTTAGATCTTGTCCTTGAGACTCATTGCTCTATTAGACATGTCATTGAAGACTATCTTCAGGATGTTTCCACTCAGAGATTCCCGAGAAATGATCCCGACAAAAGGTCGTGGGTATACTTTCCCTCTATCAGGAGCAGTGAATCATCTGTTGGCTACCCAATTACTTTCGAATACCTCAAGCTGTACCCAATCACCACCCTATGAGTGACCTCTATGAGGCAACAAGAAATGGAGTTAAAGCACAGAATCAGTATCAAAGATATCCTTGAGTACCTCAAGTCTAAGGATACATACACCATTGCTATGATGAAACTATCATTGACATTTGAATAGATAATCCATATGATTGTCTCATAGCAGGTCATCCAATGTACTTGACTACTCTTAGCAAGCATCCACATGTTAACTTTGAACATATGAATATTCTAATATTCAAAAATTTTCTATAAATTTTCTATTAATATTAGTTAGTAATATTCTAACTATATTTTCTATTTTTCTATTTTAGAATATTAAAATATTAAATATTCATGCTCATAGCTTATGAGATCTACTGCTTGATCTAGTCAAGAAGTATAACATGTTCTAGTCTATCCGAATCAACAATGTCCCGTTTTGTTGATTCTATGACTAAGGATAATTTAGATACTAATATAATTACACATGATGGGAATCTCATTTTCGTGATCTTATCATGATTTCTTTCATGTTATGTTTCATATCATGGACTTTCATTAATTAGTTTAAGATCTATATCAATTCATATACAAATAAATACTAATATAATGAAAGAATGCATTTATGAATGTATACACTAAGTGCCTGAAGCGATTGCCTTTTGGGCATATCTTTAACAACATATACATGCTCACATACCATAATTAGGTTCATAAACATGTTTTCATATGAAATAATATCATACTCTATCATTTAGGTATGTTTGGCATATTTCAAACCCACTAAAACATCAATTGAATAAAGTTTATTTTTGCTAAGAATAGTATATTCACAGCCATGAATTTTTGGGTTGGTTGTAAAGCCTGGTCATGAAAGCTACTAGAGTAAGATTCATGGCCATTATAGTTTTCAGCTGGTTGTGAAGCCTGGTCATGAAAGCTACTAGACTAAGATTTATGGCCATGATAGTTTTCAGCTTTGTTGTAATGCTGGTTGTGAAATGGTATAACTTATTTTTATGATTAAATTTTGTCAAAATTCCAACTCTAAATACTTCATAAACATATATATCCATCATCCATGGGCATATAACTCAATCATACTCAAGTTTACATACTCAAACCATTGCATATTAGGTTCACAATTAAGCTCAACAATTCAAGTTAAGCATACAAATCACATTCTAAGCACATATGATATTATCATGCTCATTTGACATTTTATACATATTCATATATTTAAAATAACTCTTTAACATTTGAATATATCATTTCATATTTCATAACCCATAATAATGCTTTAGTCATACCAATATATATATATATATATATATATATATATTCAAGTTTTACATATATTTCCAACTCATGAATCCATAAATTCTTAAGTAATACTTACCTCTAAATTCTTAAGCATTTAGCATAACGAAATCCCATTACTTAATCAACTTTAGTTTTAGTTCTTTCCTTCATATCTCATTTATAGCCCATAAATATGATTAATCTATCACATATATTTTCATTCTCACCTTAGCTATCAATTATTTCTATTTACATGTAATATATTACGTTTTCACATTATTCGATATCATATCATATCATTTTAACAAATTATGATGCATACATGTACTTACCTCATATGGAGCCAATTCTAAATTCAAGTTTTGAACTTGTTTGGTCGCCTTGGTGTTAATTCTACATTCCAAAGGCATCACCTAAATATAATTACAACTATTTCTCGTGAACTCAAACCAATATCAACATCTATGGTTACATAAAGCCACATACTCCAAACCATAACTCAAAGATCATCAAACTAAGTTCTTTCTTACTTAAATCCATCTAATAACATGTAAATCAACTCAATCTAGCATTAGAAAGTGTTTTTCCCAAATAATACTCAAAGTTCTATATCAAACTTACCCATTTACAAATGAGTTTCTACCTATTTCAAGTAAATCATATCAATCAACCATAAACTTATTGAAATAGGCGGGAAAATATGAAATCTTACCCAAGGAATGAAGACAATAAGGTTGATTTGGTGAAAGACCCAAGCTCCCTTAACCTCCATAATTTCTCTCTCCAACTTCATCTTTTTCCTTGGTAAATCTCTCAAATCTCACTTAAATATTTGTTTCTCTCTTGTTTTTGGTGTTTGATCACTCAAAATCTATAGAAAAACACTCACATATAGTTCTTAGGTGTGTATAGACGGTCCTTTGGTTTGATAGTTGATAAAATGGTGAAAAATGATGATAAGATCATATAAAAAGCTTTTATACCAAACTTTTTACAGTCATAAACAAATCTTTCACGATCATGAATAAAATCTTCATAGTCATAAATAAAACATTTATGGCCATGAATGTCTATAATAACAAACAATCAATGCTTATTTTTTTATCACGATATTCAGTGGTCATGAACACTTCGTTCACAGGCGTGAATAATACTTTTCGCACTTTTTTTCATTTCCTTCATTTCTTAATGCAAACCAAAGCCAAAATTGATCAACATATCTTACATATACCACAAACATACCTTATTATCCTTACAATATAACTCTCATATATTCGAGATATATATATATTCTCCCTTTAAATTACCAAATTACCCTTCTTATACCATATTACTCTTCTTATACCATATTACTTTCTAGGTCTTGCCTTGTAAGCGTTACATGTGTAGTCTCTATATTTCTAAGAATAAAAAGTCTTAATGGTCTTTTTAGTTTATGTCTACACTTAAAATTTATTTTATTTGTCCATAAAGAAAGTAAAACCCTATATCTAATCGTTTTCTACGTAATATCTGCACAACCTCAATGCAATGCCTAAGCACCTACAATGCCTTCATTGAGTTAGCATATACAAGTCAACTGATATGATCTTATTATCTACCTCATTTGTTTCTTGCAAACAATTTTTGTTTATGCTGTCTGCATACCAACATAAAATGCCAATAATGACTATAGCTTAAATATGGCCTCAAATCAATATCAAAACAAAAGTGTTCCACCAAGACCCCATTGCCCTTATATGAAATACAACCACCATTGTTTTATACCTGCATTTGCCATAAACCTTTCACTTTTGCATATTGTAGGGACAATTTAGCAAACATAGTTCGCTCTTCTTTATTGTTCAACCTTATTTTTCAACTGCTAGCATTCTAAGGTCATTGGATTTGAATTACTCTAAATGGATGGCAGTAAATGGTTAGTACTCTGTTTAATAGTAGTTTTCATTAAATTACCTCTTTTATTATATTTATAGATTATTTTTTTTACATTTTTACTTTGCCATCTTATTTTAGATCTTTTTATTTTTTTCCAATCAGAATTTAAAAAAAACAATATTATTGGATTAACATTTTTAAATTTAGACCTGATTTATTATTATGTTTTGTTCTGAGTTCTGAAATCTGGTGTCTTCTCATATATTTTCCCTCCTTTATGTAATTAGATGTTCTTAAATTTGGGTTGTAGTAAATTTTGATTAAAAACATATTTTATTAGGTCATGTTTAAAATGGTGGGCTTCTAATTGTTTGTTTCTTCTTATTAAAAAAATAATAATTACATATAGTGTCAATTTTTTTTAATACTAATTAGTATAATACATCTAATAAATTTCATTAACTAAAAGACCAATTTATGGATTTCAAAATTCTCATTATGCCTATAATATTAAATTACATAAATTAATCTCAATTCCTAAAATTCCATAAGAATCTTTATTTTCTCTTCTTATATTTCTTCTTCTTCTTCTTCAATTTCAATGTACAAATATTTAAATCACTTTGCTTTATTTTCTTTTTGAACTTTTCTTATCTTTTATTCTCTACTGGAACGAATATTTCAAGATTTCAGTCGATCATCCGTTCACACATGTGGATGTACTGGAACGAATATTTCAAAATTCCAGTCGATCATCCGTTTACACATGTGGAGTTTCACATCAAGGATAAAGACTTTTTTTTGTGTCGATTTGATTGGAGTAGCAACTCTTCCAATAAAAAAAATCATTTTGGGCGAAATGATTAGTGAGTGGATAATGATAATCGGTTATAATGGGAATAGTTAAACAAATTAGGCTATAGATAAAGGAAATGTTCTTGCTTTTCGTTTTTTGTTTTCCTTCTATTATAAAGAATTTGATATCTATTTAACTGTTAAGCTAATTTGGAATTTTGATGAAGGTTTTTATGTTGGTCATACTTGTAAACATACATTAAATATAACAATTATGACCCAAAAAAAATTTGGTTTCACCATTAAAATTATTAACACTAATGCAAGATTTAGTATTAGATAATGTTCATATACCCTTCATGTAACATGTATATAATGTGCTTGGTATGACAAAATCAAACTAAAGTGTAAGATGTACAAAATTTAATATCATATATCATAAATATAACCTTCAGATAACATACAAATACTATAGTCAATATTTAGTATTTAAATATTGTATTTCAGAACACTTTTTTTAAACATATTCCAGAGATATTATAATATTATTTCTTAAAAAAATATTGTTTTTTTAATATTGAATCAATAAATTATTAAAACACATTTTTATATTCATTTTTCATTGCAAAACAATAATTTATAACTGTGTAATCATTAAATCTAGCAAATTATAATCGTTAATGATAGTTATGGTAATATTATTTAAAAAAAAATTCAAAGATTTCTTGATTTTAGGAATTTAACTTAATATATATTTTAAAATAAGTAATTACTAATTATTATCGAAAAGTGCAAAGAGGTATTTGAGAAAACATATTTATTCAATTAGAGACAATAAAATAGCTTTTATCTTAAGTTATTTCAGTAATTATGAAAACTAACGTAGTTATTTGTGTAAAAACTTCTTCAAAAAACTCTATGTTCTAGATTCAAGTTATATTTTTATGAAACCTTGTATGAACATGTTAAAATTGAACATTTTTAGTATTGACAACTTTCATCCATTCTACCTCTAAAGTCCTCATATGGTGGGGTACTTGTGACTGGTCAAAAACAGGATTGATATCCAAACCAGTCTGATTTTGAAGGCTATAAATCACAACATACATAACATATTGGGATGAAATTTATGCCAAAATTTAGATAAGATATATACCTATAATGTTATTGTTTTGACCATTTACAGATATGGTCTATATGGAGCTCAAAATGGGTAAATAACTTACTAGACCTGCACAGGACATTAAGTAAGCAGCTTAAATATGGAATAGATATGACTCTCTTGCCTATAGCTCAACATCCGCCCATAATTTGGACTTGAAAGTTAATATAAAACTAGATAATACATAAATATACAACTTTTATGTTCTGAGTTTCCTCAAATACCGACTCTATCATATAGAAAAATAATCAAAATAGTAAATAATTCAGTTAGGGTTCCACAAGCGAACCCGTCTCAATCATAAACCAATATCTTTTCATAGACATCAAATCATACAACTATATTTATATAGCCTTAAATCTAAGACATAAAACTACAACTCTTATGTTTTATGCTTCTTCAGAATCATTCTCTAAGATTACCAAAATTGCAGTTGAATTTACTACTTGATGCTTGATTAGAGACCCTAGATAACCAACATTAGAAACAATAGAAATTGGTTACTTACCAATAACCAGCTTTGTTTATGCCAAAGTTGCTATAAATATAGAATAAATGAAAGAGGAAAAGAGGGTGTTTCGGATATAGAAGAAGAAAAAATAGGGATGAGGAAAGGCTGTTCATATTGTGAGAAGTGAAGGTAGGCAAAAAAGTGACAAGCTAATTTGTCAATCGACTTACTATTCTTTTATCCTATCTTCTCTTTTCTTTTCTTTTCTTTTAATTCTATTTATTATTATTTATTAATTTTATTATTATTTTCTCTACATCTTTACATGTACCTAGTGCCAAAAATACTATTTAGTCAAATTGTCCTATCTAATTAATTTAACAATGTCAAATTTTCTTTATTTCAATTTAATCATTTTATTCCAATTATTTATAATACTTTATAATTCTTATTTAAATTATAACTAGACACGTCAAGTTAGTACCATCGAAATAGACCGACATGTGACAAGTCTATCTCGTGAGTATGTTCTACCTACAATCCCTATATATGCATGTATTTCAT
Organism: Balakata baccata; assembly: GCA_949630135.1. Taxonomy (NCBI): domain Eukaryota; kingdom Viridiplantae; phylum Streptophyta; class Magnoliopsida; order Malpighiales; family Euphorbiaceae; genus Balakata; species Balakata baccata. Next base: position 6,760 of record CATIWF010103310.1, on the reverse strand, counting down.
GTAAATGACATATATAAAATAAATATATCAAAATGAAATACATGTAAGGACGGTCGAGGATGTTACACATGATACATGGGAGTGAAAGACATTAGACTAAAGTATCATAGTATTGATAGATTCAGCATGGTCGTGACACAGATTGTGAAAGGTACTAAATTATACCTATGGTCAAATTTTGTTAAAATTCCACTTCTAAACACTTCCTAAATATGAATACAAATCATTTATGGTCATTGGATACCAAAACAAACATCACAACTCAAATCATCTTTCAAAATGGGTCACAACCAAGCTTTGCATATGCATTTTACACATTTCAACATATTGGCCATTTCTATGTTTATTACCATATTTTTACATATTCAAATGCTCTAATTAATCTTCCTAACACTTGATCATACCATTTTATGCTTTCATTTTTAATAATGTTCTATCGTTTAACAAATAAATATACTCAACAATTACATATATTTATTACATTTATTGGGCAAATAACAATGTATATACATATATAAACCTCTATTATGAGCTTATCAAAAATCCAACCAAGGAGCTATCTACTCTCCTTATCAATCTCATCCCTCTTATCCTTGTTTTCCTACAATAAATACACTCATATATTAAATACTATATCTATGGTAATATGACAAAAATGTAAAACTATCCTATGCTCCCTAATCTATGATTATTATGCATGATTTCTATTGCATATCATAGTATCTCACTCCCAATAATTTCAAATAATACAAATATCTACAAAACCTCATCACCTTTCTCATCCATAACTCTCTTTTCCATGGATTTCCAACCAACAATACAATCACTTTATATAACTTCATAATCATGTTAAAGAGATGATTTTTTTTTTTCTTATCTCTTAATGTTGGAAAATACCCTTAATCATGCAAGGAACTCGTATGCTCACTTGCACCAACTCTCTCTCTCTCTTCCAAAACTTCACCAAAGATGATAATTTCTTCAAATCTTGCTTTGATTGTGTTTCTTTGTTGATTTGATGCTAACTCACTCAAAAACAATGAAAAATTACTCATTTTAGGTTCTTGAGGGTGTGTAACATGGGTTTGGTATTTGAGAATGAAAAAGATAGTAAAAAATGACTTTTAAAAACATGAAAAAGCTATATATACTCACCTTTCACGGTCATAAAGGTTCCATTTCATGGCCATGAAGAGTTACTATAACAACCAATCTTAAAAAGTCAAGTTTATCCAAATTTTCAATTGTCACAGTTGTGACACCCCCTTGTCACGGTTGTAACACCTTAATTTTTCATAATTATTATGTTATTTTGTCCTTTTCTTGAAACTAAAGCCAAAAATGGCTAATATACTTCACATATACCTCATATATATCTTTCATATTCCATTGTTTACCTTCATTATAACATTAAATCCAACTCATATATATATATATTACCAAATTACCCCTCAATGTGTCATATATTCATTCATTATGACTAAGCCCTAATTGTTGGGTATTACAAAAATGGATACGAGATTTATGTCTATTCCATGCCACTTAAGAACTCTACCTGAGAAAAGATTGTCTCAAAGTCTTGAGGGTGTCACTCCAAGCATAACCCTTCAACACATGGTCTCGTTCCCATGATGGCCAACTCAAAGCCAATACAGTACCAAAGTTTCCTTAATGACATGTCATCTATTATAGCTCTAGTCCTAACTAGAGTAATTGAGAATTGTCTTCCTTACAATCCTCCATTTGTGTTATAGAAGAAAATCATTATATAATTCACAATAAAAATCTTATCTCATGATTTAAATCGCAAATTCATCACATGAAATTCATGTCAGAAGCCTTATTCACATCCATAATCAACTTATTAACACTCGTGTTATCCCTTTTTACCTTATAAATCCAATTACTTATTACATTCACATTAATATCTCATAGGATGTATCAAATTAACAAATTCATGCCCATGCACTTCTTATCGCACATGTTCAAACAAAGTATCGATACATATAATAAGATTTGAAGATCCATATGTATAGACCTGAATCAAAGCAGCAACTTTCGGCATCAACCAAGCTTAGCCCTTTTATTTGGATGTGATTTTCATGCTATATGCTTCTTCCTAACACACAAGAATATCATCCATCAACTTCCGTAAACCATACATCAAGGTATATGGTTATACATAACCCAAAACCATAAAGTTGTATCCTTTAACCCAAAACCATAAAGTTGTAACCTTTCTCACTCAAATCCCTCCATAAACGATTTATCCAACCTAATATAGCTTTATAGAGATTTTTCCCTTAAGAAAACTCAAGATCTCTTTACAAACAAACCCATTTACAAATGGTCACTACCCATTTCGGGTAACATGTATCAACCAACCATAAACCATGAAAAATGAGCAAAGAGATGTTTTTTCTTACACTTAGGAGACCGAAAATGAGGTTGATTTGGTTTAAGAATTCGAGCTCCCTCATGTTCCAAGCTTCTCTCTCAAGCTCCAACTTCTTCCTTGTTGAAATTCTGAAAATCATTATAAATCTTGCTCTTTGATGTTTGATTTTATATTTAGATGCCTAGAAATCCATGAGAGAGGGCTAAGGAGGAGTATCTCTAAATGTGGGGTTCGGTATTAGAGTTTGAAGGGCTATGCAGCATGTCTAAAATGAAACAAAATGAAGCCAACCCTTTTATACTAGATCAGTCATAGTCGTGATTCCCTTAGTCACGGACATGGCACTTAACAGCACCAAGAACACATTGAAATTTGATTGTCATGTCCCTGACTCCCTTAGTCACGGGTTTGAACATCTCGTATCTCCTTTTTTTCAGACTGTTTTGATCACTAATACAAAACCCAAGCCAACTTTTGACCGAAAAACTATGCATATACCTCAATTAAACTTTCATAACCCACGATATATCCCTTGTATATTCTTGTATGTCAAACCATGGTTTTAAATAATGATTTGCATATCGTTTTAGAATTAGCATAATGGTATCGGACTGAATAAGACCATATCATTTGTCAGCTCTGTAAATTTTAAAAAAATAACTAGCAAAAAAGTATTCATCTCGTATCTCATATTATATCAGAATTGAACGTTATGTAATGAATAATATATAATGTATTGAAAGATATTTAAAACTATGTCAAACTTTACACTTATTACAACTAACCCCCAATTAATTAACATTACACAATTGAACTCCTAAATTATGCCGCCATTTGTACCATTTTCTAATTTACATTTGTTAAATTTGGATAATCATTGTTAGCATTCCCTTTAAAGTTAAAATTTAGTTAATGTTTTAAGGGTATTAGTTGGTCGAAATTAAATTTTAGGACTTAATTGAACATTGTTTTTACTATAGGAATAAGGGTGCATCTTATATTTAATTTTTCAATCTAATTCTTAAATTACTTCAATTGTATTTAATTATTTTATTCTTATTGGTTGATATAAACTACAATGTACATAAATTTCATTACATAATTATATTGGTTTAACATATAACGTGATAAATTAAATCTATATAAAAATTTCTTTAAGACTATATTTGAATTGAGAGATTTTAGATGATAAAATTTCAATAATCCATGGATTTATATCAATTTGTTTAACTATTTAAAAAAAATCAAAATATATAAATTTTAGAAAATTTATGATCCACCAAAATTCTTCATTTTGAAGAATTTAATTTTACACCTTTAAAGTAGGAAAGTCCAAAATCTATCAATTTTTTTTTAATAAGAAATTGTTGTCAAACTTTTTATTCAAAAATTATCCTTTATAAATTAATAATATTCCAAATTTATTTTCAATCTTAAAAAAGAAAAATAATTTTTTTTTAATTTCAAATGCTTGCTTCTTTATTATTATTATTATTATTATTATTATTTAATAAAAGTGAAATTATAAATTAATTGTTAAATATATAGATTGTAATAATTGAACTAAACATGAGTGTAAAAAAATTACATCATTAAATAATAAAAAATTTTAAATTTATAAAATTTACAATTCATAAATTTAAAATTTATAAATTTTATGAAATTCATTTATTTTAAAATTATTCAATCTAAAGTAATGTGTGCCTAATTGCACATTTTGCTTATGGGAATTTCACGTAGGGGAAATGTTGTTTCAAACTAGAGTTGTGTCCCACTGTATTTTATTTCTTGTTTTGTGTCGTATGTTATTTCTAACCGTGGCTAAAAATATTATACTATAAGAAATGAAGAGATACAGTAAATATGTCTATACGTGTATTGACAAGAGTCGATGGCGTAATTTTCCATCGAGATCCCCCATTTGACAAAAATCCTTTTTCTTCCCCTCTTACCTTTAATTCATTCTTTCGCATTCCTGTAATCAATCCAATCTTTGAGTTCCGCTAATCGCGATTGGACTCTCCTTCCAAGTTAATCAAGCAACAGAAGCCCCAGTTCCCCTCTGTTCCTGCTAATAAACACCAATCTTGATTATGGGTTCATTAAACTTTTCTGTGATTATTGCAATCTTGGGGCTTTTATCGCTTACATCAGAATCACTTCGCTTCGAGCTACAATCTGGCCACACTAAATGCATAGCAGAAGATATCAAAACCAATGCCATGACTGTTGGCAAGTACAGCGTCGTTAATCCTAACGAGGCTCAGCCTTTGCCTGCGTCGCACAACCTCACAGTCAGGGTGAATAGTGATTGATTACTCATAAAGATCAAAGAAGAGAAGGAAAATCCATGTTTATAAAGGATTGATTTGGGGTATTTGTTTGGCTGTGTAGGTGACTTCGAGTGCTGGGCATAGTTATCACCACGCGGACCATGTGCAATCGGGGCAGTTTGCATTTACGGCGGCCGAGGAAGGGGACTACATGGCCTGCTTCTGGGCGGAGGCTTATAAGCCTCCACTTACGTTGACTGTAGATTTCGAATGGAAAACTGGTGTGGCTGCAAAAGATTGGACAAATGTTGCAAAGAAAGGCTCTATTGACGTAAGTCTTTTTTCGTTATTGTTTTTACGGTCCCGATTTGGTTTAGTGATGTGCCTGTTTTTGTTATTGCTTTGGATTTTTTCCTTGGTTCCGTTTGAAATTGAAAATAATGTTATAGTCTGCAGAACTTAAGTTTTAAACTTGGAATTTGGATCAAATAACATAGATTTTTTTTTTTTTTTTGAGGAAAGCATAGAGTAATTTTACTTTTTTGTTAATAATGATAAAAAAGTTCATTTTGGGATAGAGCTTAATTTGAGTTGAGCAGTGATAAAGGGGTTTGATGAATTTGATCTTACTAAAATTTTTGGGTAAGTTCTGATAATTGCATTGGCAACTATTGAAGTGAAAATTGTGAAAATGATGGTCAATAAAAAGTTTAGACTTTTAAAGCTGTGGAGAGTTTGAATATACACTTTAGAAAATCATAAATTCCATATATAGATTCACATGAAGAGTGTATCATGAAGTGAAAAAAAAGCTATTGGTTTCATCTTGGCCCAAGCATGTTAGTTGAACAAAATCACATTGTTACTGTTGAGGAATGTGCCACAAGGTTGGGTGACATTTGTTTCGTTATTACTGTCAAAAGAGCCTAGGTAAATTTGATCTCTGGATTATGAATGGCAATAGGTAAGTTGTGGGTTCAGTTTAAGCATAACTGTTCACTCTCTATCTTATTTGGGGTGGAGTAGGTCTGTCTGGATATACTTAATTAATTTCTTCTGTAAAACAGTATAAATATAATGTATATATTTAAATGTAACCATATAATATATACTATAAAGGGGTGTGGCACTGGCATTACCTGTCCCCTAGCCATTTTTAGTTTAGGTTGGGACCGTTGGGTTGTACTTATCTAACATAGTTCGCTAAGGCAACCTCTGCGGCAGAGCAAAATACATCCTTATTCTGCGCTGAAGGCCTGTATCCCATGTTTGTTGTCGTTGGTCTTCTAGCTGATGAATGTTATGTGATTATTAGAGAGTGCAAAAAAAAAATGACAATTAAATGTGGATCTTAATATTTTCTAGTGGATATTTCTCCTAACTAGTTAATTATATACAGTTTGTTTCGCAAAGTAAGGCCTGAAGCTGCTTTTTCAAAAAGCAGAAATTACAAAAAAACAGTTATTTTGCGATTATTCTTCAATTGCTTGTGGAAGAATCTTTTCTTTTTTTTTTTTTTTGTAATCTTTAATTTGCAGATTCAAAATCGAGCTTTTCAATAAATGTAACTCAAACAGCTATGCCAAATATACTCATAGGTTCCTAAACTTTTTCTCTCAATTTTGGCAGACATACCTTACGTTGTTAATTGAGACAATGATATTTGAATGCTTAACACACACCCCCCCCTCCCCCCTCTCTTTTTTCTTTAATAACAATTGTCTGAAATGTGCATAAGCACTTGATTTCAAATTATTTTCCATCTCAGACATGTGATGCACCAAAGGAACAAGACTACCTCTCAAATAGAAAGTTCCCAAAAAGTTTCAGCATTCAAATTGCCAAATCCCCATTTAGATTTCATGAGAGGGATATCGGTAGATTCTAATGCATTTATATTTATTTTAAAATGCCAGGTGATGGAATTAGAGCTGCAGAAGCTGCATGGTACAGTTATTTCCATTCAGGAGGAGATGTTTTATCTTCGTGAAAGGTAAAGAGAGCAAACACTTCTTAAACATATCTGGAAGTTGATCAATTTATTTCTTCTGTTGAAGAATGTTATATTCTAACAGTTTTAACTTGATTG
>CATIWF010103280.1:0-18101 GCA_949630135.1 Balakata baccata | reverse complement strand
TTAGAAGTTTAATTCTATTTGGACTAGATAACAATATTTTACATATAAAAAAAGATAGCAAATATTAAAAAGAAAGAAAAAATAATTTAATAAAAAATATTAGGAATACACGGTAAAAAATATAATAGACAAAATAATTTGTATCTAGTAAATAAATGAGATTTTTGCAAAAATAGAAAAAAAATGCTTAGATAATTGCCAAAATATAGCTACATGAAGTTTTTTCATAGAAAAAGCGCTAATGTTTTTTTTCAACAATATCAATAATACTAAAAAATTATAAAATACTGAAAATTAATGTTTATCTAAAGTTTACCACAAAATTATTTAAAAGTTTTATCAAAAATTTAATTAAGGTTTACTCAAGTTATACTTAATATTTACCAAAAAAATTGTGAAAATTGAAGTTACACAATATTTACTTAAGATTTAATAAGGTTTATTCAAGAATTACCTGAGATATATCAAATGTTTATCCGAAATTTACCCAAACTTTACCACAAAATTAATAAAAAATGAAGTTACAAAATATTTATAAAAAATTTACTTAAACTTTACTCAAATTATATTAAGATTTATTCAATCTTTACAAGAAAATTAATAAAAGTTGAAGTTACACAAGATTTAATTAAAATTTACCAAGATTTATCCAAAAATTACCCAATGTTTACTACAAAATTAATGAAAATTGAAGTTACAAATGGACTATCAATGATTTACTTAAGGTTTACTTAAATTATACCCAATCTTTACAAAAAAAAAAGTTGAAATTACATAAGATTTATTCACTATTTACCAAAATTTATTCAAGTATTACCCAAAATTTATCCGATGTTTACTCAAAATTTGCCCAATATTTACTACAAGTTTACCAAATATTTATAAAAAAGTTTATCAAATGCTTGTCAAAAGAATATCTCAAATCTACCAAAAGTTTATCAAAAAGGTTTATCCAAAATTTGCTTAAAGTTTACTAAAGATCTAGCTAAAGGTTTAGTAAAATAAATTACTTTAATTAAATTAATTAAATATAAATTTATATATTTCCTTTGATAATTTAAGTTTACCTAATATTTACTTTGGCAATTAAGTTAACTAAATATAAATTTACATAATTTTTTTTTGCTAATTAAATTAATTAAATAATAATTAAAAATAAATAAATGCATACATAAGGATAATTAGTGGTCATACAAGTTAAATAAATTTTTAATTCATGTTTAAAATGTTAAAAATGATAATTTCTGTCTCAATTAAATGAAAAAATATGCAACATACACAATGAATTTAATATTTGAAAAGAAAAAAAAACCGGTAAAAATGAAAACATATAAAATTGAAACAAAAACACGAAGGTAACATAAGTAAAATTGAAAAAAACTATGTAATGCCGGTATTCTGTGTAATTTTCTCTAAATAAATTAACTAAGATAATGGGTAAGATAATTAATAAGCCATATAATTTAGCATGGTTTTTTTATATATAGTATGATATAAGAATTAAATATAATTAGCAACAATCTCCATATAAATTTAATATTAATATTATTTTAATTTGATTTACCTTTTATTTTGTTTTATATAATATTTATATCATTTTAAATATTTTTTATTAAAATATTAAATATTTAAATTATTTTTATTATTTATTAAATTTATTAACTTAATTATTTAGTATTATTGAGTGTTTTAATTATTTGTTATTTATTTATTTTAGATAAAAAGTATTAATTTTGATATATTTGTGAATGATAATATTTTATTTATTTTAATATAATTTTAATTTAATTTATTATTTTTTATTTTATATAATATTATTTTATATAATATTTATATTATTTCAAATATTTTTCTTTTAAAATATTAAATTATTAAATTAAATTATTTTATTAATTTTATTACTTATTAAATTAATTAACATAAATATTAATAAATGATTAAATAATTAATAACTTAATAAGTAATAAAAATGTGTTATAAGTTATAACATATAATAAACAATCAAGTTCAAAATGATGAACAATTATATAAAAAATAATGAACAATCAAGTTCAAAATAATATAAAATCAAAATTTAAATATTGAACTTATAAATGATGAACATGCGATAAATAATCAAGTTCAGAATGATAAACAATCAAGTTTGAAATGATGACCAATCAAATTCTAATCAATAAATCTATAAATTCATTACCATAATTTATCATACATAATTTATTATTACTAAGATGATGAACAAACAAGTTCAAATGATATACAATCAAAATTTAAATATTAAATCTATATATAGGTGATGAATATGCGATAAACAATCAAGTTCAAAACGATGACCAATTAAATTTTAATCAATAAATCTATAAATTCATCACCATAATTTATCATACATAATTTATTATTACTAGAATTGTAAATTAAGTACTTATTACATTTATTTTATATATATAACTTTTAATAATGGATAAATTAGTAATGACCAAAGTCATACCCACCCTCCATAAGATGTTCGTTTTCGTCATTGAATCCCTTACTGCGATTTTTGGTCTACTTAGTTATCTGAACTTCTTTTTTCTTTTCCATATTTTCTATTGTCTAATTCGTAAAATGTGCATGAGACCCTTTAATATTGACATGACAAAAAAAAATATTTAATTTCGTTCATGGTGCTATATCAGCAACATGTAGCTATAAATTCGGTTTTACGAATTAGACATGTAGCAAAGTGGACAAAAAATAGAATTCAGGTGGCTAAAAAGATCAAAAACCACTGCGATGAGCTAAATAGTAAAAATGAACATTTTCGGCAAGTTGGGTATGACTTAAGTCATTAGTAATTTGATACAATTTGAGAAAAAAATGAACTTCTATAATTCACTATGAATAAAATACCGTAATAAGATGGAATAAATTAATAAAAACAAAAAAAAATTATATAAAAATTAGATGGTGATTAATAACATGTGATATATCTAATAATTACGTGCTAAGTCACGTTTAATAAAAAAAAAAAAAACTAGTAAACATAAAAGTGCAACAGTCAATTGTGAATTTGACCTCTATTTTGAACTTCAACTTAAAAAGTTTTGGATAACTTACAGGCATTCTTCCCTTCCCGTAGTAAGTAATTTTGTATATTTCTTCTTCAGTGTCTACTCCGTTTCTGCACGTCCAAATGCCAAATTTTTCAACAAAAAAAAAAAAAAAATGCTTTTTCCTCTATATATTAATTTATTAATTTTTATTAAATAATTTACCTTTGTAGGTCCTTCATAAATAGGGTAGCACCCTGAAATTAATAGGAGGAAATGAAATTATATATGAGAAAAGTAAGGGTCAATTGCATCATGGTCCTTGAACTTTGGTAATGCTAATTATTTCTGGCTAAAGATTAATTTGTAATGGTAAACTTCTAAATCTTAATGTATTTTCAATAACTATCATTTTAGCAGAAGTCAATTTGTTAATTTTTTTTGGGCCTTGAACTATTACAATTTTCTTTCCAATCCTTAAATCTTTTATTGTGTTGTTGTGTCCAAGTATAGGATCTAATAATAAATAATAATAATAAGTTTAGGACCCAAAATAATATAATTTTAACACGCATTAAGTCACTAAATTATCATATTTTCGATTGAATGATCTCTACTTATGAATGCTTAAATATTTAAAAATAAAATACAATAAATATGTAAAGACTAAATAGAAAAAACTGCAACCGTTCAAAGACAAAAAGGGCAATAATAAACTGACTTTTTAACCACCAGAATGACTGTTAAATGCAAATTTGAAATTTTAGAAATTTACCATTACAAATTGCATTTTGTAGTACATCTGGCAGAGACTGTATATTGAATCAAGACTAATTCATGATTATTGTGCCAAATTGAATTAGCCTCAATTGGTACAAATTGATCTTTAATATGGATTGAATTGTTAAAATCAAAATTTTAGAGACTGTAAATGTAATTAACCAAAAAATCAATTTCGAATTCTAATATAAAAAAATTGACTCACAGGTTGAATTATGTTTCCACCAGCATCATGACAGCCAATGCAAGAATGATTAAATAGAGTGGCTCCTCTTTGTATATCGGCACTGCTTTGAGCAACTGACACTGCTTCGAAATATGAATGGCAATTTCGGAATAAAGACAGAGAAGCAGGGGTATATTTGAATAGTAAAATTGTAGTGGTAAGCAGCAAATGAACCTGGCGTATAGCTGACAGGAGATAAGGCAAGAAGGGCAGCCATTAATGGTGAAACCAAACTCTTCACAAACTTCACTTCTTTCTGGTTCTTTCTTTCACTTTGCTTCTTTTTTTCCTTCCGATATCAAATCATCAACAGATTCATAAGTAAAAAAATTTGATATTTTACCTTCCAAATTAATTAAGATTGTTATTTGTTTATTTATTTTTTCCCAAAATGAAGATTAGAGAGAAAGAGAGACATAGATACGAACTGTTGGTGAGAGAGAAGTAAAGAGTGCAGTAGTAGAGGAGGGAATGACAGAGAGAATCTGCATGATGACTGATGAGGATGAATAAAATAATCGAGCAAAGACCGTTTGAGTTTAGTGTACTATAAACTGTAATATATACCAATCTATTTCTATTTACAAATAATAACTCTGCTATAACATTTACGGTTTTCCATTCACAGAATACGCAAATCTATAGCCTTTGTTCGGATATGCTTTTTGAACCAAATAAAAAAAAAAACTATTAACTTCATGTAATTTCTGTATCTATGAAAAGATTAAATAATTATTTACATATATATATATATATATATATATATATATATAATACCAGCAAGTGTATCTCTGAGATTGTTTGCATTAAACTCCTAATTAACTAATCAATTGCCAAAAGTTTAAAAAATAATTGTAGTTTTTTATATTTGGGTAGGTCATTTTTTAAAGTAAGATGAATTTTAAATTTTTTACCGCTAACAATTTTAAATATACACTTTTAACACAGTTAAAAATGCTGATGTAACTTTTTCTGTTACATGAATTTTTTTTATCTTATGTGGCTATTCCTAATTCCCAAATGAAAAAAACAATATTAAAATAGAATTTTAAATCTTCGATCTTTCTCCTTCCTCCCACTTTCTTGGGAACCAAACAACTTCGGGATCTCCTTTTTTATTCTTTTTAACCTCATTTCCTCATATTTTGCTGGATTTTTTCATTAATATTGCTGTTTGGATGCTAAAACACTGGCGAAAGTGAAAATGAAAAATTAATAATAACAATAATGAAAATAAATCTAGTAAGGTGATAATCAAATTTGCTTATCCAAAATGGACAAAATTAAGAATAAAATGGAAACTTAAAGCTACTTTCATCCCTAACTCAACACCAACAAGAATCCACAGAAATTGATGAAAACAATAGCAATAGTAATAATGGTTCTAACGAATCCAAGACCCGACTGAACAACAGTTTTAATGAAAAAGAAATCTAAGAAAGAACAACAACAATATATGGGTTACCAGATCTACGCGTAAAGGAATGAAGAAAACCAAACCTAATCCCCAAAATACTGATGCTGAAGATACAATTTTGAGTACTCTTGTACCCATATTTTTAAATAACAGTGACGATGGATATGACAATCAAACAAAATCATGAATTCTAAGCGGACTTTTTTCTCGCTTGAGTGGACGATTTCATCGAGCTGTTTGGAGAGGTCCGCGATAGACGATGATATCTTGCCACTTAACTGCGATCAATATCAAAGGGTCCTCTGCATCATCCTAACTCAACAAATTGAAAGGGTTAATAGTCACCATTTCCGATAAAATTACAAATTAACAGAAAACCCGCCCCCCGCCCCCAAAATCTCTACAATTGGAGTTTGAAATGAAGAAGAAGAAGAAGTGAGAAAGAAACCCTAGCTGCAAGACGAGAGAACAGAGAGAATGAAAACCTAATGTGAAAAGGAATGAGCTAGGTTAGGATTCTAGGAAGAAGTCAAAGGGATTTTGATTTTTTTTTTTTAAATTTCAATTAATGCCATGTAGGATAGTTATAAGAGAAAGAGATTGCCTAATTCGTGTTTTTTAAAAAAAAAAATACAATTCCACTTAGAAAAAAGAAAAAATTGTACAATACATATAACGTCACATCAGACCTTTTAAATCTTGTTACTAGTTTTTACCTAAAATTTCTAACTGTTTAAATTTTAGAATCTATTTTACGGAAAAAAAAAAAAAAACACTACCAAAAAAATAATAAATAGTTACCATAAAATATGGTAGCAGAAACGCTGAATCTGAAATCACAAATTTTCAAGGAGATGATGTGGCCTATGAATGAATTTGTATGGTCACTAATAACACAAAAGGAGACCACTTGGAGACATATATGGTCGTTCTTTTTAGCAACTACATTTTACGGTCACTGAATGTATTACATGTTAAATAATTAATTTTATATTATAAATTTTAGCGACCACAAAATGTGCTATATTAATCAGCCACCGCAAGTGATTTATTTTTATATTTAATTATATTTATTTGATATTGTTATTTATATCTTTTAAAATTAATTTACATTAATATTTATTCAATAATATATAATAATAATAATTAATTATTTAAATTATTATAAATCTAAAATAAATTATAACTAACTAAAGTAAATATTAATAGTATTTAAAAATTTAATGAGTCGGTATTTGTAGCAATATTTTTAAATTAAAAATAAAAGAAAAGAAAAATACAAATCAAGATAGTGGTGTCTAATGATGCTCGGGGGAAGGCTGATGGCTACTGGATGCTCCGCTCTGAGCAGCAAGTTGCTCAACACATTTTAGCATATGACACATTCTCTCTTTCCACTTCTGTCAAATAGTTTAGATTTCCTGTCATGCTGTTTGGACTTTTTGAGTTGTATAGACTTCTTGTTGAAGAGCACAATGCAACTTCTACAATGCAAAATTTCTCTCCTCAAGATATTTGATACGCTGGTGAGCCGCCTAGATCTCGATTATCAAAGTGGAGGCATTGGATGTTGAACTGCGAGATGGAGTGCTCTTGTTACATCCTGTACTATATAGGTATTTTCCATGTGAAGACTCTTAAGTATCCTGAATAAAGATCTGATCATTGTTCTCTTGAGTCAGCTCAACTGTGTTCCTATATTTATTATAGGATTCCTAATGAACGAGCACACTAATCCGTTTCTACAACAAATTTTATCATTAGTATATATCATTTATCTCTGTCTGGCACATTGATGTGCATACTCTCTGGACCCATATACAATATTTCTCATATGCGTCACGTTGAAAAGACACATCTTGCTAGGATGAGCACCATTGGTTATCTCATACAATAAATTATATATATATATATATAATGTCCACAATTTAGAGCCTAAAAATTATAGTAATATGTAAATGGTGATTTGGTAATTAAAAATAAAATTGTAAAAGAGATTTATCGTTTAATAAGAAACAAATTTAATTGGAATAAGAAAAAGAAATAAAGTTATTTAAAGAAAATTAACTTGGTTTTAAAATGGAAAAAAAATAGAAAGTTAAAATATTTAAAGAAAAAGAAATTATAATAGTATATAATGTAAAAGAAATATATTATTATATTATAATAATATTATTATAAGGAAGAACAAAAAAAAAAAAAAAAGAAAGAAAGAATCAAATATATAGAAAGCAATTAACACGACCTCATTTTGTGTTGTTTTGCTTTTTATTCATAGTAACCTAGCAGATCCACATCAATATATATATATAAAGGGCAAAATGGATGGCATTGTAGCTACTATCCATATCCGTTTTGCCCATTACATTTTTTTTTTTCAACAAGTTGCAGCAAAACGCTTATTTTTTTTTTTTTTAACTTCCGCCTACAAAACGACGCCATTCTGCTACAAGCAGAATGATACTGCTTTGTTTTGATCGGACTGAAAAAATTTAAACAAAAGGGCTGCTAGGTTTGGGCTGGTAATGTGCTGATGAGTTTATGTCGTAGGCTATTTATTTAAGTTAATATATTTGTTTAATATTAATATATTTATTTTTATATATTGATTTAATATTAATATTATATTTAAATAATAATATATTTAATTAATATAATAATTAAATTCGTTTTTAGTTAATATTCAATTTAATTTATATTAAATTGAATTTAAAATTTTGAATATTTATAATCTTCCTACTTAATTGAAATTAGATTTTCAAATTATGAAATGTGTTAAAAAAATTAATTAGATTAAAAAATTAATTTTAAATAAATTAGACATAGATACTTTTTTATGTCGAAAATTAATATAAATGATGATAACTTTTTCATAAATTTAGTCCATTTTTTTTATTTAGATTAATATCTTTCTTACTCCATTTATTGTAATTATTATAATTATGTAAAGAGAGACAATATAATAAAATAGGTTAAGAATAAAAGAAAAAAGCGAAAAAAAAAATTAAATTAAAAAAAACTAAAAAGTAAAAAAAAAGATGCTTAAAAATGTTATTATTTTTATAAAAAATGTATATTCCAATTTTATTAATAATAAATATTATAAATATGACTATTTATGCTATTTTAAGAGAAATATTGAGTCATGGAAAATTTGGAGTGAAACAATATCAACTAATTTATTTACTAATATATTATCTGACCTAAACCAATATTTAACCAATTCATCTTAAACAAAATTATTGGATTGTGTTACTTTTTAATGAATAAACTATCTGAATGCAAATTTTATTTTTATTCAGTTACCTAATGTTAAGTAATAAATTAACTTAATAGTAATAATAATAAATAATATATTTTTTCTTTCAAGTTTCAAATAATAATATACTTAATTAGGTTTATATGAGAAATTTAAATTATTCGCTTTTTTTTAAATTAATAGTTGAGAATGATAAAATAATTTTTAAATAAATTAAAATGAAAAATCTATAAAATTAATAATTTTTTATTATTTTAATTATATAAAAAAGTATAATAGACATTTAAAAGTTATATTATCATTTTCTTTTTTATAGCGAAACTGAAAATACTGTTATATAAAATAAATTATGATGTTAATGTTAATGTATTTAATTTGTGAAAAATAGTTAATTTGGTGTTAGAATTGAAAAAAGAAAATTATTTGATAAATTAGATTGAACATTAACTAATTTAATTAATTTAATTTTTAGTTTAGATTTCATTTCCTATTTATTAAGAGATAACAAAATATGTCTCATAAAAATATCCGACACACGAAAATAACATACTAGTATATATATATATATAAAGTCAGATTTTTTCCCCTCAGCCGCCCACTCTTAACACAGGAACATTTTTCCCCGAAAAATTCATCATTTTAAACAAATATTCACAAACACATTCTTCCAGTAGGAATAAGGATTTCAATGTAAGATTAATTTTAATGTTCCTTTCTCTTCATATTTTAGCGGTAAGAAAGTTTTGTTCTCTGTTTCTATTTTATTGGGTATAGATACAGATTTAGGGGTTTTAATTTTAAGAACATAGAAGTATGATTTTTAATCCATGGTATTAATTTTTACTGTGTAAGGGACAATTTTATCGGTGGAGACAACCACTTTGCTGAGGGAGATTGTTAGGATCGAGTTTTGTTGCTCTAAAAATTAAGGTCTATACATGTAATTCTATTTTTTCGCTTTTATTGCTGTGTGAATGGCTCTGTTGTTGTGTTAAATAATTCTTGAAATCAGAGTTTTTGTGGTGAAAATATGAGAATGCATGTTACTATAATTTCAGAACATGAGGATTTAAGTTGAATAAATTTTGGCATATTAATGGAATAATTTGGGTAAAATTTTGGGGATTGGAATTTATTTATAGATCACCTGAAAATAAATTATAGAACAATGGAATTTATGTATAGAACACTAGAATTTATTTATAGGTCAATAGAAATAAATTATAGAACAATGGAATTTATGTATAGAACACTGAAATTTATTTATAGATCACTGAAAATAAATTATAGAATAGTGGAAATATTTTTCAAGACATTGGAAATAAATTAAGCAACACTGTTATATGGAGTAAAAATGAAGAATAGTGATAGAATAAATAGTGGGCTTATTTTGGCAGAATTAATCAGATATACGGTGATTAAATTTTAGACTGAAATCATTAAAGAGTACTAAAAATAATATCAATCGGTCCATGTGTTGGTGAATTGTTGGAAAATAATTGTTAAAATAATTACGTATAATTTTATGGTTCAATTATGTTGAAAATTAAAACTGAAATTGAACAACAGTGTGAGAAAAACTGAGACCAGAACAAGGACTAAGATGGTAAATATGGAGGAACTCATTAGAGCATTTTAGTTAGTAAAACACGGCCACAGCAGAGGTGCCCATATATATTATGTATTATGTTATATTTTAGGTATATTTGACATATATGTGTACTTATATATTGAGTATATATTTTATGTTATATTATGGGTGTATTATATATATATATATATATATATATATATATATATATATATATATATATATATACGCACACACACACACATACATGTTACATGATTATTTTGATCCCATTTTACATGATAAACATGAGATAAATGTCATATGTGATTTCTTTATAAATATTATGTTTGAAAATTTTTGAGTGAGATACATAAACATGATTTACGATTAAATATCTAACTTTGGCAATAATTAAGGCATTTAAATTATTCATGGCAATGGTTTAGGTGATGAATACAGGTAGGAATATGGCTATGGTTATACATGATTTATATATTGTTTATGATATGTAATGAACTGTTAAGTGATATAGATTATGTGAAAAATATGAAATGTGGAAATGACATGATTGCCTCTGCTATGTGCACGTGAATGACCTTATGTGAGTATGATATGATATTCATGTTTGATAAATAGAGTTTGATATGTTGTTGATACAAGAATAAGTTATATGATACATATGGTATGAGATGAGTTTATACTCCAGACAAGTTCTATGCGAATGAAAGAGAGGAGATACAAAAAGTTTCTCAAGTACCCATTACTCGTACTAGGACTAGCATTAGGATAGATGACATGTCATTCAAGGTTTTTATTGTACCGTAGTCTTCTTTCCATGCATTTTTGGCAAGGTAGCCCAAGCTCCTGAGAGTGCCCTTGTCCCTCTTGCTAGCAAACATTTACTTTCTCAATCATGTTGGCCTAAGCTCATGTGACTGCAATTGACCTGTGAAGTTGGCCCAAGCTTATGAGAGCGCATCTATTCACAATCCATATCCAGATAGTCCTTGTGTCGAGTAATTGGGCAATTGAACATTAAATAAATGGTAAGTATGAAATGTTACAAGTTTAGTATGGTTATACGATTATGGCTTCCGCTTACCAGGTACACAATCTTGTTGTTATTATAAAATTATTGGCATGATCATTATGATGATATGATAAAAGGTTATATGAGAATACTTATGAGCAATATAGGAATGCCATGTTATATGTGTGTAATACCTAATAACTAGGGCTTAATTTTAATGATATATGAGTAAGTGACATATGAAGGGTATTTCGGTAATTAAAAGTAATAATATAAAATATATGTATACATGGATTAGTTTTAATGATATATAAGAGGTATATGAGGGTATGCATGAGGTATATGTGAGGTATATTAGTCAATTTTGGCTTCGGTTTGAAGAGAGGGATGAAATAAATGAATATATATGAAAAATGCATGTGTCATGATCATGACACAAGGGCTTCACACCCGTGACAGTCAAGTATTAGATAAAATTTTGACTTTTCAAAGGCGGTTGCTATAGTAAACCTTCGTGACTGTGAAGGAAAAGGTTCACAACCGTGAAAGGCAAGTATTAAAGTTTTTTCCACGTTTTTATTACCATTTTCACCACCTTTTTCAACTTTCAAACCCTAAGTATCATCTCTACACACCCAAGAACCCTATGTGAGTGATTCTTCATGGATTTTTAAGTGATTAGACACCAAACTAAGAGAGAAACCAAGATTAAAGCAAGATTTGAAGGAATTATCAACATATGTGAGGAGTTAGAGGAGAGAGAAAGTAGGTACAAGGGAGACCACGTTTTTTTTTTTGCATGATCAAGGGTGTTTTCTACCATCAAGAGGTAAGAAAACACAAGAACTCTATCTCTTTGTCATGATTGTGAAGTTATATAAAGAGATTGTGATATTTGAGTGAAGAGCCATAGAGGAGGGGTTATGGAAGATGAAGGGTGTTAGGGTTTTATGTATATTATTGTTCATTGAATTTATTAGAAGTGAGATACTATGAGATTGAGTTGAAAACATGCATAATAACTATAAATTGGGTAGCATAGGTTAGTTTTACACTTTTGTTATGTTTCCATAGAGGTAGAATTTGATATATGATTATAATTGTGATAGGAAAACAAAGAGAAGAGGGAGGAGATCATCAAAGAGAGTAGATAGCTCCTTAGTTGGTTTTTTTCAAGCTCCTAATATAGGTTTATACATATTTGTATTGTTATTTGCCCCTTAAATGTGATATATGCTTGTAAAAGATGAATTATGTGTTTAAATGGTATATGAGCATGCTTGTTGGAAAGTAATGTGATATTATAAAATTTGAAAGTATGAAATAAGATGTTAAATGTAAGAGATGTTAGAATGAGTATTGAAATAGGTATTGGATGTCAAATGAGTATAAAAATGGCAATGTGACTTAAAGTGTACATTGTAGGTAAAGCTTGTATTGTTAAGCATGATTGTGAGCATATTATGTGATGATTCGAGTTGTGTTAACTTGATTGTGATTGTGTTAAATGACCATGGATGATATCTACATATGTTTAGGAAGTGTTTAGAAGTAGAATTTTGACAAAATTTGACCATGAGAACAAGTTAGGCCTTTCACAACCAACGTCACAATCATGCTGAATTTGTCATGACTATGACACTTTAGTGCAGTGTCTTTTACGACCAGGTGTCACACTCAGCATAATCTTTTAAGGCCGTGAAGATACTATTCATAGTAAAAATGATTTATGTTTGAATGAGGCTTTGGTGGGTCCAAAACATGCTGAACATGCCTAAAATGCTAGAGTATGAGGTTAAATCATATGAAAATATGTGAATGAACCAAAATGTGATATATGAACATGTGTTTGTTATATGTAATATGATGAGAATATAAAAGAATGAGGGTTAAATACAGAGATACTTTGATATAAATGCCCATTTCTCTACTTAAGGACTACATTAGGGTAGATGGTGCACCATAAAGGGGATAAGTGATACCTATTGATGAGATGTATCAGTGAGGATTTGGATGACTAGCCTTGGTCTGGGTGCTTCTATTCCTGGTACTCATATTTATTATTATACTCAGTCAAGTTAGCTAAGCTCAGGTATGAGCACACTTGACTTGAAAAGCTCGGGTGAGCACACATGTTATAGAGGATGAGTAGGATGACTAGCCCTAGACTGGGTATGCCTATTCCATACCCTATATACAGAGTGAGTAGGATATTTAGCTTTGGACTGAGTGCACCTACTTTACACCCTATATCCGTCCAGTCTAGGAATGAGGTTTGAGCTATTTGTCGAAGTTGTTTATTGAAAAAGAAAATGAACTAGACAGACAAGGTTGATAAATAAGAGCTATTAATGACAAGAGAAAATGGTAAAGGTATAAAAAGTGTAATATGACATGAACATGATCACTGCATACATTTCTTTATTTTCCTTAAACATGATTTATATGCTCATATGCCATGATATATTTTATGCTCTGTAATTGTATGATTGCATGGGAAAATTCCAATGCCTATATGTACCACTAAGCTAGAGATAACTTAGCATGGGTTCTTCTCATGTAGGTTAGGAGCTTGTAGATATAAAGTTGAAGTTGAGAAGAGAAGTTAGCTAGTGCCATATTCAGAAAGGACATTTGAGACCCTATTTGTGGGTTTAATTTATCATGTTTTATATTCTGTATAAATAGTGATAATGGCCTGTAATATTATATAGTTATGATGTATATATACTGATCATGTATGGGGCCTAAAGCCCAAAACTAAATACTGCTATATATAATATGAAAAAAAATGCATGAGCCATTATGATATGTTAGAGATTGACATATGAAATGATGATAATTATTCAGTAATAAGATAAGTACAGATAGTGACATTTTATGTATATAATGATATTGTTCATATTATAGAGTGATATAATGGGTATAGTCCTGTTGTATAGGTAGGGCGTCACAATGTGTATATGCATGCAGTAATTTTTATTATTATATGTACCACTAATCTTTCAGTAGCTTAGCGTGTGGGTTTCCTGCACGCAGGTTGGAGCCACTAGATAGCAGAGTTGACGAGAAGAGAAGACGAACGTATCAAAGAAGTCAGAGTCTACTCACACATATTTTACTTAGGTCCATTCATATGGGATAGCTAAACAGTTAGTAACTAAAGTTTAATTTGATTAATTATTTAAATGGGATTTTATATAAGGATGTAATAAGTGGGCAGATTTTAGCCTAGGAACTTAGTAATCAACTATTTTAATTAAGGATTTGAGCTAGTAATCAGTTATATGATATAGGTATATGATATGATATGATATGCATGTTTGATATGATTAAGTTATGTAATATTAGAAAAGTTTTAATTTGGATATAAAATGATAGGTTTAACTGGATATAGTTGGGTAGCATTCTCCTATGTGGTAGGGTTTAGTTTGCTGCATAGGAGGGTGTTATAATATATAAGTGTTATTTTATAAGTGTTAAAAAGAACAAAATTTATTACTATTCTTTGGGCATGCTCCTCAATGGATATGGATCTACAGGAGTGGGTTCCAGCATTCTTAACATGACGACTCCTAGTCTGGCGCTCCCTTAGAGACTGGAATTGCGGATCATTCCACCTCTGCTGCTAAATATCCCACATCTCATATGGGATTGTAAAACATATCTTCATATTGCTTGCTTGCTAGCTTTTCCGATGCTATTTTTACCATAACATTCATCACATTCTCCTAGCTAAAATATTTCTATAACAAAAAAATATTTAGATAAAGTTAGTAAATGTACATTTTTTTTTAAAAAAAAAATCTCCCTTATGATAAGCATAATCTGAAATCTTTCCAACATATTTTTTCAACACATATTCACAGTTCTAAAATAATTAAAAAAGAATATCAATCATTTAGCATTCATAATTGTCCATGAATCCATATAAATCAAGATATATTCATATTTTGGCTACTACTCGGAATGTTTTAATCCAAATTTTAATCAAATATATTTTTTTAATATATAATAAACTATAGTACAATATTTCACTGTATGAATGAGTCTAACTTGCTTATGGCTACTACTAGAACTATTAATAGTAGCCGTGTTTGATCCAGAGTAGAAGGTGAATGTGTATGTGACCTAGGAGAGCCATAAAATGGATGTGTGTCGACATCTGCTTATGGAGAATGTGATGGTGAACCTATCCTCATGGATCTGGCTCCAGCTACTATGGCTAGGTATCTGATGATAAGGAGGCTTCAGTTAAGGATGAGGTGGCTCTAACTGATGTGGCTAGGATAGATGATGAGAAGGAGGATCCAGATGAGGATGAGGTAGCTCTAACTAATATGGCTAGGATAGATGATGAGAATGAGGCTCCAGCTGAGAATGAGGTGTCTCTAGCTACTATGGTTGGAATACCTGATGATAAGGAGGCTCTAGCTAAGGATAAGATGGCTCCAGTTGAGGATGAGGTGGTTTTAGCTACTGTGGATGCTAACGAAGTGGCCTTTCCAGTGGCTTGTCCTCGTCCTCATCCTCTCCCGACTCTACTGCCTCTAGTGAAGGCATTTGCATCAAGATTGTTAGGTTGCATGTTGTTCAAAAAATTACACATTTTAGCACAATTAATAATAAAAAAGAAAATATAGTATAGGTCCCTACCTAGCTACAACTATCTCTATTTACTATCAGTTTCATCCATATCATAAAATCAATTTCTCTAAAGCAAATGAGCTTTCTGTTTGTAATTCTGGTTCGTCTTCTTCTTCTGCTTCGATTTCTTCATTATTATCGTCATCATCATTCATGTTATGGCTATAGTTTTCACTTTTTATGCAAACCTTACTGTTCATTGAGTTTGTGCTTAAACTAGGCTCGACTGTGTGAAACTTCTATCCATTCATAAAATAGCCACTATATGTTGTAATAGTTCCTAAAGGACCTTTTGCGTGATCTTGAAGAAACTTGTTGTGGATACTAGAGTTGGGATCATATGCCTGAAGCAATATAACATTATTATTCACACTTTTACTAAGCATATTACATTTAGTTAATTTACATGGAGTTAGGCTCACATACATATGGTTTGAACCATATAAGAAAATCCACTTTAAGTTTAGCTTCCACTTATGCGTTAGTAATGTTCGGATTGAGATGTTGTAGAATATTAGTGTAAATCCTATCATCTTATTGAGTATTTAAATGTTAAATTAAAAATAATTGAATTACAAATAGTTGAGCGTAGAGAAGGCATTTAAGTTGTTGCCCAAACAATAACCAAGAAAGGGGAGGATGAATTGGTGGGAGATTAAAAATTTGCACAACAAGATAATAAAAGAGAGAAGGGAGGATTGAGATACAAATTTTATAGAGGTTTGGATGATAACTAACCCTACTCATCTTCCCAACTTAGATTGGGTATTAACTAATCTAATCACTTAGATTACAATCTTTAGAGTTTTAACAAGCTCACTCCCAACTAGGTGTTTTGATAAGGCTAACACTCAACCCAAATTTCCCTTGTGTTTTGTGGCTCACACAACAATCAATTCCTTGTAATTTGGCTCACACTGCCCAATTACAAGACAACCCCAAGTGTTTTTAGATTAACACTTGAAATGCAATCAATGAAAGGATTTGAGAAAATAAATTGCAATAGCTTTGGCACTTGTTAAGTTGTTACTTATATTAAATGGCCTTTTGGTAAGGTATTTATACTGATTACCTACCAATTAGCCGTTACAAATGGTGCCATAACTCTTTCTAACATTCTCTTACAAGTGCATTAAATGCAGTCTGCAGAGAGAAGTGTCCCGGTCGGGAACCATGATGTCCCGATCGGGAAATACCCAATTTTCATACGTGGCAGCTTCTGGTTGGTTAAAATTTCCAACGGCTAGTTTTTGTTCAAGTGTCCCGGTCGGGACTTGCCCGATGATGCCATTGCCAGGAACTTGGGTCTTCTAGGCTTTGAATACGTCCCGGTCGGAACTACCTTTCCCGGTCGGGATCTGAGTTAGTTTTGACTAAGTATGTTTTGACTTTCTGATGATGTGGCACATTATGGTGGTGTCTCCTCTTCAGCGGTCATGTCTTTTTGAATGTCCCGCTTGGCCCCATACTTTCATGGTCAGGACATCCCATGTCCCGGTCTACTTTTGCTACTGGAAATTTTGGTTTATCACCCTGCAGAGTTTCCCGGTCTGGACACTTGGTTTGCTTGCTCTGTTCTACAGTCCCGGTCAGGACATTGTGGTCCCGGTTTGGAAACCTATGGTCCTGGTCGGGACATAGCATTTCCCAGTTTGCTTTGGCTATTGGAACTTTGAGACACTTTGAGGCAATGCTTTCCCGGTCTGGACATCCCACTTCCCGATCTGGACTTGTGTCCCGGTCGAGAGTTCCTTATCCTGGTCGGGAGTTACACCTCTCCATGAAATTCTTGGTTTGTTCAATGAGGAAACCTTAACCAAATGTGCTAAAACTTTGAACACTATCAAAACAACACTCAAAAAGAATGTTAGTAATAATTAATTTGATTGTCAAGATCAAAATAGAGAGCAATCATCATTTGGTTAACAATCTCTCCCTTTTTGATTTTGACAATCAAACTATACAAAAATATTAAATTGAAGGTTCAATAATCAAATTAACTTATAAAGTAACATGTATTCAAAGTTTCATATCATTTGAGGATGCACAACATATTAGTAAGCAAAAGTCAAATAAGTCAACCTTAAAAAGTTTAAATTTTTGCTTAGATGTGTTATTTTTCTCCCCCTTTGTCAATATAAAA
>CATIWF010103276.1:0-13899 GCA_949630135.1 Balakata baccata | reverse complement strand
TTTTCCAGATATGTAACAAATAGGAGAGGTATTACCAACAATTCTAGAGCTCTACCACATCATATATAATTGGGATATACAATGACCAAATTCTCAATATTAAGTTCTCCTTTAGCTGTTCAAGGCCTAAAATAAAATTGGCCTTTTCACCTCATTGGTTCTCGATTATGGTTTTTTTAAAAAAAAACACTAATCAGAATTTAATGATGAGCAGAACTCTATAATAAGTCTCAGTGAACAGGCTTATGATTTAAAGCGGCGGATACCTTCTCCGAAGCCGTTGTTCTTCCACTTCATTCATCCAATCAGAGAGCCACATAAGACCCTTGTAACCAAAATATGTCATTGTCACCAGTGTCATCACAAGGGTCACTGCTAAAAGAAGCCACTTCATGGTATCAAGAAATTTCTGTCCCAAAAGAGTAGTTATCATCAAACAAAATGGAAAATAGACATACCTCATGGTAGCAAGAAATTTGTCCCAAAAAAGTAGTTATCACTAAACAAAATAATAATAAAAAAAGCATTACAAATACCAATTGGAATTATCTTATCTATTTGTATATGGTGTGGGTTATTGCAGATGAGGTCATGAATCATTCAAAACCTTACTCTAAAAGTACAAATAAAATGGAGCGTTTTATAAACTTTGCTAATAAATCAGCATCTGATACAATACCTTAACTCTTGAGATCTGCTTGGTTTCCTGTACTCGATCACGTCGTTTTCTACGCTTTGGTATATGCTTTTCAGTATTAGGGTCCTTCTCCTTAACAATGCCACAATCTACTATCAGATTACATATAAAAAGGGCCATTGCCCCGGAAAAATACAGATTTTTGTATATGCATCAACTAGCAGCATGCTGTAGAACAAATTGAATCTATGATTTTAAATAAAAAAACAAATTATCAGAAAGCTCAATATACGGGCGAGTTGAAGAGAGTTTTTAGGATAAACTTGGCAGTGAAGAAAAGGTGACAGCTCCCACTTCCCAGTACTGATAACTATCAGATTCCATACAAAAGGGCCATGGGCCAAAAAAATACAGATTTTTGTATATGCATCAACTAGCAGCATGCTGCAGAACAAATTGAATCTATGATTTTAAATAAAAACAGATTATCAGAAAGCTCAATATAGTAGCGAGTTGAAGAGTTTTTAAGGATAAACTTGGCAGTGTAAAAAGCTGACAATTCACACTTCCCAGTACTGATAACACTGAATGATGATGCTAGTAAACATACAACCGGCTTTGATGGCAACCATAACTAGTTAAATTTGTACCTGCAAGTTTTCAGTATAACCTTCTGGTACCATATATAGCAAATTGAATTACAAAATTAGAATGCATTCTAGCTGAAGCAAACTTTACCTCTAAGTATTTGACTTTTCGCGGATGCAAATACTGCTCAACAACCTGAACTTTGCTCTTGCAATTGGAATCACAGGGAAGAAGTCCAACTCCAAATTGACTTTTAGGCACATCTTTAGGTTCACGACCTGATTTGAGGTAGGCTGCTTGAACATCTTGACATTGCCACTCCTTTTTTAAGGTTTGGCACTGACAGCGAACGGTGACCTTGTAAAAGAAATTACCGATGCAGCAAACAAAGTTAGTAAATATTTGGGGTTGTTGGGGGGAATTATAATGAACTAACCAGAAAAGACGACAAAAAATTAACACCGTAATGTAACACTCTTCACAAATCGTTTATGACAATCTAATTAAAATCATTACCTTTTTGCTGCACTTGTCAGATGACTGACATTGACCAGGATGACAGGTCTCTGAGCATAAATGAGTACAATTAGGCAACTTCCTGCATTAGTGACATTATATCAATTTTGACGGTTCCACAACAAATTCATTTTAACATATAAACTATTCTTCTAGACATTATTTTTCCCCTAAAATCTATGAACTAGTGGATGACTGGTTTACCTCTTCCAGGTGGGCAGGTAAGATATCAGGGAATAGGTGATGACATAAAAAAAAGAAACTTCATTTTTTCCAAATCACTCTAGCTTTCTAAGTTGAAAAAGAGTATTGAAATGATTGATCAACAGAAAAACAGAAAAAAAAAAAAAAAAGCTACACCACAAATTAACAAGTTATAAGAGGAGTCCGTATATTACCTATGACAGGATCCACCACATGATCGGACAGACATTTGCTCCTTTTCTGTCAAGCTGTTGAAGTATATGCACTCAAAAACATGGACCATAGATCCACAGTGACAAGCACGTTTCACAAGTACTTTGCAAGGTAGGCACTCCCCAGGATGACATGGAAGAGGGCAATTATGTGAGCAGGGAGGCTGCCTTTCCTGAATAAATAGTCAACAAGAAAAACAA
Organism: Balakata baccata; assembly: GCA_949630135.1. Lineage (NCBI taxonomy): Eukaryota > Viridiplantae > Streptophyta > Magnoliopsida > Malpighiales > Euphorbiaceae > Balakata > Balakata baccata. The sequence goes on along the minus strand of CATIWF010103276.1, from coordinate 11,541 downwards.
TACTGAGAAGGTCAAACCTACCAACAAATAAGTCAAAACAGTATAAGGTTTAGCACCTTTTCACAAGGAAGATGACACTCTTCGCAAGACCCACTTTGGTATTGAACCAATGATTTTGTTGACTGGTTAGTCAAAGCATGGCAAATTTTTGTACAATAGTGATTGCCACAAGGCAGAGGGTTCCCACACAAATTATCACAGGAAAACAGTGTTCTATCTGAGCAGACCATCTGAAATAAGGAGATAACCAGTAAGGGAAAAAGTATACAAGTCCAAAGGAAATCGAGAATTGCACAAATCGATAAAACTTCTTCCCATAAGAAAAACAAGTAAATAAATTAACAAATGATTAAATGATACTAACCATCCTCTCTGCTCCAAGGTGCTGGCCAACACATGGTCTCCAAACAAGTTCTGGGCAAGGAGGGCATGGAGATCCTGAAGTACCTTCACTCTGATGATTTGCTTTCTTTTTCTTTGGTTTTAATGTGAATTCTGGATTAGGTGGGGGTCTTGGACCATGACACCTAAACCATAAAATAGAACAAGAATTTTGTGAAGGGATTAGCCTTTAAATGAAAATGTTAGAAAATGAATGATAATCTAAATATTTTGCTAACCTTAAGTTGCACTTATGATCACATGGATATTCTTCTTCACAAAGTAACTGACAAGGAGGGCATGCTCCATAATGACATTTGTGTGGCTGGAAAAAGAACATTTAAAATTCCATAAAATTCTATTCAACATGACATGGAAGAGATTGAGAAAAATAAGACATTTTTGCTCAAGTGCATGTACACAGATGGGCAATAAAAGAACTCCAAATTTAGACTAATGAAAAAAAAAAAAAAAAACCTAAGGGAGGGTACCAATGAGCACAAAATGTTGATGCGTAAATGCCATTTAGGTTCTCAGTAATTTTCAGTCCTATAAGACATGGATCTATAAATGCAATGAAATCAAAAGTTAGCGCCAACCATGCTTCCACTTTAAAGAATTCATCCATATGTATTTATCTGAACAAGCACACACCCGTTGTTCATATTCCATGCACTGTGTTCCCCTCTTTTGTTTATGATGTACTTAGATGTATATTTTTCTGCTAGAGAGCTTATTGTTAGGTCAGGTCTAAGGACATTCTTTTAGAATGGGCATCATATCTAGGAAATATCATGCATTGTAACATCTTGTTTGAATAGAACTGGAACATAAAGAAGGCTCCAGTTGGAAACACATGCCTTGAAATGGATCAAATAGAAGCTAGATCTATCAATAATACCTTGCTATATGATGCGTGCCTGCATAAAGGAGGAATACCACACAATTTGCGACATCTAGGAGGCTTTTGATCCATCTCAGTACCACAAGGAACCTAACAGAATTTCCATGAAATATTGATAAAACAAATAAGTAACAGACAATGATAAACAATAAATGCAGACAGGTGGGAAAAGAGCTCAGGTTAAAACAAATATTTGCCTATATAATGCAAAATTGTTGAAAATGGGAGTCAAGACAGTTTACTAAGCCTTTACTCTGACGTACCAAAAAAAAAGAAGCAGGTTGCAGGACAAGGTCCTATCTTAGGCTTAAATTTGAGCTAGGTCATTTTTATTTTAAGACTCAAAGAGCTGCAAATCAAACTTCCATATAACCTATATCCAGCTCCTATTTTGAAATGCATAAAAGTAAAAACTTACCTCAAAGTGTGTTTTGCCACAAGCACATGAGATTGTAACCATCAGAGGGCAAGGAGCACAGGCACCTCTACAAGAATAACATGAATCATAAATGTATGCACAGTTTCTAAATTAAACACTATTACAAAATTTACAACTTCTCTTTAGCTAAAAAATAATGGAATTGAAGAATGTAAACCGCCAGATGGATGCTGCAAGCTGCAACTCATATTTGTCATTCTATACCTAATAAAATTAAAATCACTGTCAAACTCATGCATTTAACTGAATCAAGCATACATACCGATGGCATGGCGCTGGGCATTTATGATTCTTACATCGAAGTCTCTTACCACAAATCTGAAATTTAAAATGCCCATTATGGTTTGCTTATTAAGTAATGCATATAACTTAAGCAAGTAGGAAATGTAAGACACCTCTCCACACGGTGGGCAATCCCCATCACAGCAGCGCCGTTTACAAGCGTGACGTCCGCAATCTCTCATTTTTTGACACTTCCTCTCACATGTCAAATCTTGATAGCAAGGAACCTAAACTAAATTCAGTTAAACCTTCCAATTTGGAATTACACAAGTATGATAATTGGAAAAAGAAAAAATCTAATCTGTATTCACCGTGATTCTAACAATCAGTACTTTCATGGCATTAGAAGCTCATAATGAATATAACAGATATAACAGAAGAAATGCTCTTCAAATTAGAAACATAGCAAGCACCCATCACTTGTTGACACAAGAAATTATATTTCCATTGCAAACACTTCATAGTAAGAAATATTCAATTAAGCAATGCTAAAATGGTGTTTACCTCTTTCTTCAATCCCCCACATCTGCAAGATTTGGTTACCACAAGTCGACAAGTTTCAATGCACTGTCCTCGGTGACATCTTTCGTGGCATCTATGCAAACCGCAACTCAACACCTTATCACAAGTACCACCACAGAGCGGGACTGCAACATCACAAGCCATACCCTCATAAACTCTCTTTCCACAAGGACATGTTCTCTTACCTTGAAGAGGACACTGTCCACATTTTCCAGAATGGCACCCTCTCTCACAAACATGCTTCCCGCAACCCAACAATCTCTCACATGGATTCTCACAACGAAATTCCCTCTCACAACACTTCCTGTCCTCCTCTTTCCTTCCACAGTAGCATCTATAAACACCGCGAGCTTGACAAGGGGGACAATCCCCATCATGGCATGTCTCTTTACACTTATGAATCTTGCAATCTAATAACCTATTACATACATTGTTGCATGAAAATAATTTGTACCCACATCGTTTAACATCTTCAGTTTTCCCGCAAAAGCATTTAGCTTTCACGAGCTTCGGGCAGGAAGGGCACGGCCCAGGATGACAGAGCAACAAACAGAAATGGCCACAATTGTTCTTCAAAGGACGATCACAGACTTCACCACATGAATGCGGTAAAATCCAGGGGTCATCACTAGGGGGATTCTCAAGCTTACCACAAAAGCAGAGGTAAAATTTGGGAATTTGAGACTTGGTATACTCCGATCTGCATTTGGGGCAATTCCAGGTGGAAGTTTCCGCTGCTTTCTCGGCAGTGATAGGGAGTCGAGTGGAGGCGCGAAAGGCGGAGAGATCGGAGGCCTGGCGGGCCCAGGACTGGATACAGAGGAGGTGAAAAACGGCGTAACAGAGGGAAGCACAGGACCAAGTAGGATCTGAGGGCCTGATGCGCTCGAGGCATATGAGGCAAGATAGTGCGCCAGAGGAGGAAGAGGTGAGGAAAGATTGGATTTTTGAAAGGTCGGCGGGGGTTGGTGGAGCGGTGGAGGATGGTAATTGGCGGTTGCTGTGCTCGAAGTAGGATTTGAAAATGGAATTCGAGAGATCAGTGTGGCGGTGGGATTGGCCGTGGGATAGATCGGAGTCGGAATCAGAATCGGAAAACGATTGTTGGTAGCTGACGGTGGCCATTTTTAGCGGGTAAGTTTTGGGCTGTGGGTAGGAGGAGTGGGATTTTTGAGGGGAGACGGTGGAGTCATGTGTGGTGCACGTGTATGTGCTTTAACTGAGTTTAACTTTTCCCGGTTAAATTACACATATGGTACTAAACAGTCGTCTAACGTGGCATTTCAACGTCGACTACACATCAGCGTCCAATATAATTAAAAAAAAAAGTGATTACATGGCATGTGGGTCCCACATATTTAAACTATCTTCCATTTGAAAGAGAATCTCTGCCGTGTTTGAAAACCCTCTCCTCTTCTATTCGAACTCGTTTGAAAGAAAGATTATATGCCGAAAGAAAAACATCTCCTTTTCTGTTCCAAATGATGAAGAAGGAATTTTACTCTCTGGGTAGCTGAGAAAGGGAGGTTTTTGATCATTCGGTTGATCAATTGGGCATTCGATGTTGATTTGATTTCTTGATTTTTATTCTTGGCGCGTTTGAGTTGTTTCATATTTATGAATTTTTTGTTTGATAGCGCTAGATTGCAATCTCATGATTTCAATGAATTTTTGGAACAACAAAGGAAGCACAATCACCACAAGCAATCAACAAACTCTAAATGATTGTTTTTTAATCAGCCTCCCCTTTTCTCCTTCTGGGTCTGGATGAATACAATAACCAGATAATCTTGGCTGAAATATGTTTTCAATACCATCGACAGTCTCAAAGTGGCCAAGCGTGAACCAAAGAGGGTTATTATATTTTGATACAGGTTGCAATCTCATGACGCTCCATGTTTGATGCTGATTTGATTATTGGTTTGTTGCAATCTCCTGATTTTCTTGATTTCTGGATTGATTTTTGGCATTTACTATTGGTTAGTGATTTACACAGTGGAGCCAATTTCACAAAGTGAGGACATGGAAAATATATATTATTTATTTTTATTCATTTTAACTCACATGAAAATTCACGTTATTTTTTTGTTAGATGATTTACCCGATAGAATTCTGCGTTACAAAATAATAATTCAATAATTTTTTTTTTTGTTACAAATTATAAATAAAGTAACGAATTGTTACGAGTTAAATAGCTTAGCGATTATCAATGTAACCCACACTTTATTTTTACTTTGTTTAATTTACGATTTGATATTTTATTTTTAATTAAGCTAATTAAATCAAACATAATTGAAAAATGCAATTTCATATCTTTTCCAAAAAAAAATTTCTTCACTTTATTATAAATTGATAAGTATTGCAATCTAGTATGTCAATTTTTAGTGCCAGAATGTTAAATTGGCAATATTACGTCACATATATTTCTACATTAACTTTTCTGTTGTAAAAAATATTTATAAAAATAACACAATTAGTAATTTGAAGTCTAATTTAAGAAATATTTTTATCTTTAAATATTACTAAGTGACATTATTTTTATATGTATTCTTTGCAGTTAAAAAATTTGACGTGTAAATTTATATGATTTGATATGCGAACATTGAAAATTGATTTCAGATATGATATTACATAATATTTTTAAAATTTTAATACTAATATGAAATAGTTAAAGATTTGGTACCAATATAAAATAATTAAAAATCTTAGTAGCAAACGATAAATTTTGGTAACATTTAAAGAATTAAGCCTCCGTTCTCTTTTGTTTCCACCAATTTTGCTGATTTTACGATTTATTAGTGTATTCTTTTTCTCATAAAGAAACTGAATATGGCTGATTCCATTTCCATAGATGTTGAAACAGATGACGCTAATACTGAGAATTGTCCAGTGCGCAGCAGGGAAATTCGCTACAGTGAAAAGGTATGAACTTTGATGATCAAAAACAGTATTCTTGAATTCATCTTGCCTTCAATCAACTAAATTAGGTTTTCTTCTTCTAAATCAGATAACGCTAGAACGCATAGTGCTGCTCACAAACGCCATTTTAGAGCTTCCATCAGCTGTTTTTGATCAACTATCTTCTGTTCACAAGCCCAAGTATGCTTTGATTAGTATGCTGATGTCTTTCACAATCTTGATTCTTTCCATTGTTGATCTTGTTTACAAGGGTAGAAAAGGAAGGGTTATTTTGAGGATGAAGGGTTTAGTACCTTGGTTTTATTACCCATATCCAAATTCCAAGCCTTTTGGGAGATTTGCTGATATTGTAGGATTAATTTGTGCTCTCTTTCAGTGTGTTTTTGCATCAATGGTATATGCCTTTTTGGATAGACATGAAAGTAATCCTGTCAAGTTGAATGTTTGGCCTCTTATCTTTGCCTTTGGTCTGTTGTGTTCTAGATTTTCAGAAAATCTTCCCGAAAGGAAGCCAACCCATTTTGTGAGGAGAAAAAGATATAGAGATTTATTTGTTGCGGATGCAATTTCTTATCAAAGACATCCCCAACCCACCCTAGTAAGGGGATTGAGTATATGAAGCTCAATTTCATCTGGCTGAGTTTCAATCCCAATTATGAAGTAAGTGTTCCAATTACAAATCAAAAAGTCAGGGAATTGTCTTGGACTATATACACGTGAGCGTTGTACACCTCGCCAGGCTGGTATTGGAGCCTGACCTAGCAGTCCTTCCACCTCACAAGGTGATGTGGACCATCTGCAGTGAGGACCATGTCACTGAAGAGAGGGTAGTGGAGACGTGACACAGAGGCAATCCATCTTATGGCAAATCCTACACTTATTTCTTTTAATTTGGAAGGAGGATATAGACCAACTATGACTGTTATTGTTGCACATTTAATACAAAGTTTGCATCTTTGTGACGTTTTAGACCTGAGGACTAATGAAATTGAGTGTGACCAAACAAGGATGAGAAAAATATTATTGTTGTGCAGAAAATAGAGCAAAAGCTTTTGACTGGCAAAACACAGCTCAAATCAACTTCAAGTTGGAGGATTAGGTGAAGTTTCTCTCACGGAATGCAAAATATTTCTTTTTGCATTAGGATATTTCTGCTTAATGTACTTTATTTAATTGTAATCCTTTATTTTATGTATTTGTTTCTTTTGCGATTATCAGTTTGCTCCATTTTGCAGTATGCAATTTTTAATTTCCTGTCAAATTATCCATTTCATCCCAAAACAGTTTTCTTTTTTATTCTTTAAATCCTTACCTACCATGAAAATCTGTTGTAATTTTGAAGTAATTGTGCACTGAGGTGTTACAATTAAACCAAAATCAAGAAAAAAAAAATAAAAAATGAAAAGTTGTTTCCATGATGAGATGGGGTTATTTGGCCGCAAATTGAAAATTGCATTATTTCATCTTTTTTGGCTTCAAATTTCAAATATGATGACACAAATTGTCAATTTCTGTGTCAATTTTAAATTATGTAGTCATTTAGTATGCTCTGTTATTATAGCAGATGGTGAAACTTCAAAGATATGTAATTCTCTTTCATGGATCCCACATAGAGTGGAACCACTTATAAATGTAATCAACAAGAGCTTTCTTTCTTAGTTTATTACTTGATCAATTCAACCACTAACACAGACGTATGTAATTGAGTAAACTATTTACTTCTTCAGTCCATTCATGAAGATATATATAAATTCCATATGTTCAACTTACACATTATATAATCACATATCACAGCCCTCGAAGGTTGGAAAATTCTGATTAGACCTGGAGCATATTTTTTTTCTTAGTAATTTTTGCAATAAATTTCGTATTTGTAAAGTAAGAACTGGATTTTTTTTTGTCATGGCTGTGGATTATAACTCCATAGGTAAATGAATATATTGACCTGTTATATGCAAGAAATTTCCCTTGAAGGTTAGTTATATGTACCAGTATTGATGCTGACTGCTTTGTTTACAATTTTTCCCTAAGAAGCTTGCGTTTTCTGTCTACATTGTGGTGGATCCAGATGTGAATACATATATTTTTTAACATTATTTATTGCACATATAGTCAATCTTTGTTTACATTATCCTTCTATTACCAATATGACGTTTGAAAGTTAACTTGCTTTTGGATTCTGGTTTTTGCTGAGAAATTTTATAGTCCAATATAGTATGGCTGAATCTATCCAAATAGATGTTAAAGAAGAAACTATTAGCAGAGTGAAGGTACATGGTATGGCTGATCAATTAGATCAAAAGGTTGATGTACCAGAAATCACAGCAGCATGTTTTGGATATGATTATGCATTATATTCATTTACAAATTTTCTTGTCTTGTAACAGGTTGCTTCTCTTGAAAGAATCGTCCTCATCTCCAACTTCATCTTAGAGCTGCCATCTGCTGTTTTTGACCAGCTATCCTCCACGCATGAGCCCCAATATGCACTACTTAATATGTTGATGTCTTTTGCGGTCATGATTATTTCCATAACTGATCTTGTTTACAAGGTCGAAAAGCAAGAATTTCATGGATGAAGAGGGGTTTGATACCTTGGTTTTTATTATCCATTTCCTGATATTATTGGATTAGTTTGTGCTATCTTTCAATGGATTTTTGCATCAATAGCATATGTTTTTTTGTATCGAAATGCCAATAATCCTATCAAAGTCTCTATTTGGCATATTATCTTTGCATTTGGTCTATTATGTTCTAGACTTTCTAAAGACCCTTTACAAAGGTCAACCTCACATTTAAGGAAACTTAATAAAGCATAGGAATTTACTCTGGCTGAACTTGCTGCTGCCACTGAAGATTTCTCAGCTGATAACAGGATTGGTGAAGGGAGGTTTGGCATTGTTTATAATGGACGATTACCAGATGGTCATGAAGTGGCGATCAAGAGGAGGGACATAGGTCAAAGAGAGGAGTTTAAGAAGAGAGACGGTTTATTTGAATCTGACCTTGCATACATGTTAAGGCTTCACCACAAAAATTTGGTTGGGTTTGTAGGATATAGTGAAGAGGGGACTGAGAGGCTTTTAGTTTTTGACTACATGAAGAATGAATCTCTCTATAATCAATTGTTTCTCAAGGATAGTAGCATGATTGATTCCTGGGTAGTGAGGATCAAGATTGCTTTAGATGCTGCGAGGGGAATCGACTATCTTCACAATTATGCAGTCCCATCGATAATTCACAGAAGCATTAACTCTTCCTCCATCTTGCTTAACGAGAATTGGATGGCGGGAGTTGCTGATTTTGGATTGGCAATGATGGGTCTTGAATTTGAACAGGACAACCATTCAAAGAGAGCAGCAGAAACAGTTGATGTGTATGTTGATCCTGAGTACTATACTTCAAATATTTTAACTGCAAGGAGTGATGTATATTCTTTTGGTGTTGTATTACTGGAAGTCTTGGCTGGCAAGAGGACTATATTTAAGGATAGTGACAATGAAGATAAAGCAACAAGTTTAGTAGATTTTGCCGTTGCTAAAATTTCTCAAAATCAATTAGTTGAAATTTTGGACAGCAGGATTGGTCCACCTAAGTCACAAAATGAACCAGAGGCGGTTTTTTGGTTGGCATATACTGCACTTCATTGTGTAAATTCAGAAAGAATTAACAGACCAACTATAACAAGCATTGTTGTTAATTTGGAGCAAGCTTTGTCTCTGCTTAAAGAGAATGAGAATTATCGACTTGGGGAAGCTGCAGAACAGCCCCATGGTGGACAAGACGACAAGAGACACAACTAAATCTACTGACTAACCCAAAAAAAAAAAAATTACCGGCGTCAATCAGCCTAGTAGTTTCAGAAAGGCTATAAAGTTTACGGATCAGATGAAGTTTCTGTGGTGGAGTGCAACAAATTTCTACTTGTATAGGGAGGTTTGAGGCATCAACTTATTGTACTTTGAGACTTGAGTTTGAGTTTTGCAATTAGAATCTTATTTTCTGTAGCTGCAGATTTTCAATTTCAAAATAGAATTTCCAAAATAGAGTGAATCATGTCCAGATTGCTCGAAGGTCCATGATTGTAACTGCTAATAAATTTTGAAATATACTCATCAAAAGCCTTCTTTATTGCTCGAATTATTCAGTGGCTATAAGACAGACACACAGACGTAATTCAATAAAGTTATTTATTTCCTCAGTCCATTGCTTGAACACTTACCAAAATCAAATAAATTTTTCATGAACCAAAACAATAATAAATTGCAATGTGAGAAAATTAGTTTTCTTATAGAATAGTTTATCATTAGTTTAGATTACAAATGAATTCATAGACATAGTTTAAGCAATTTTTTTTTGTTACCAGTTATTTGCTTCTTCAATGTATTCATGAAACAATTCTACATGACCAACTGTCAGGGATTAAAATGATTAGACTTTTTTTTTCGTGAACTAATTCAATCATATTCTGTCATGTGTAGTACATATATGATGAAATTGATTATGGACGAAGTAGATCTTTGTAAGTATTGTCCTAAACAGCCTTTGAAGGTTAGCTTATGTAGGAGAATATGTCAAGTATTGATGATGACTGCAACTACTTCGTATTAGTTTACATATTTTCTTCTCTTTTGGTTATAGGAAAAAAAGAAAGACATGCATCTTCTTTGTCTAGTTGTCTACACTATGTGGAGCCAGTTGTAATGCAAATATTTTGGCCTTAACACTACTTAATGCGTTCCCTTTCCAAAAATTTGTTTTCATTCTCCTTCTCTTGAAAGTTGAACTTGACTTTCTTTGGGGCTTTTTTTTTCAGAAACTAATCTGTACCTTTGGCCGTGAATCTATAGTCTTCTAAGTCTACAGCCTGTAGGACCAGATAGGAGCAAACTCTTTAGACTTGTTGCACAGCCACATATGACCGTTTCCTATATTTGTTCAAATTCCTATTTTATCACCAAATTGTAAGAAAAAATTTAACCTGCTTTAGAGTTAAAGGTGATTGACAATCATCGCGAAGTATGAATGAATCTGATCTCAGCATAAATGTTAGAGAAGATCACAACGGTGGCAAAACTGCAAAGGATTGGGCATATCACTTGGATCAGAAGGTTAAGACTTTAATTATAACAGCATAATGTATTTGCATATGTTTTTTAGGGGTATAAACTTGCAGGGTACTCATTTATAATTTTCCTGTCTTCTCTTGCAACAGGTTACATCACTGGAAAGAATCTTCCTCATCACCAACTTCATCTTAGAGATCCCATCAGCTGTTTTCGATCAGCTGTCTTCGGTGCATAAGCCCCAGTATGCACTACTTAATATGTTGATGTCATTTGCAGTCATGATCATTTCCATTACTGATCTTGTTTACAAGGGTGGTAAAGCAAGAGTTGCTTGCATGAAGAAGGGTTTAATACCTTGGTTTTATTACCCACATCCAAATTCCAGGCCTTTTGGAACATTTGCTGACATTGTCGGGTTAGTTTGTGCCATCTTTCAATGGATTTTTGCTTCAATAGCATATGTATTTTTGTATCAGAATGCAGATAATCCTATCAAAGTCTCTACTTGGCCTATTATGTTTACCTTTGGTCTATTATGTTCTAGACTTTCAGAAAATGCTTTACAAAGAAGGCCAACCACACATATAAGTGAACTTAAAAGACCAGAGGAATTTACTCTGGCTGAACTTGCTGCTGCCACCAATGATTTCTCACCTTATAACCGGATCGGTATAGGGAGGTTTGGTGTTGTTTATTATGGGCGATTACTGGATGGTCGTCAAGTGGCGATCAAGAGGAGAGACATAGATGAAGGAGAAAAATTTAAGGAGAAAGACAGTGCATTTGAATCTGAACTTGCAAAGATATCAAGGCTTCACCACAGAAATTTGGTTGGTCTTGTAGGATATTGTGAAGAGGAGAGTAAGAGGCTTTTAGTTTTTAACTACATGCAGAATGGATATCTCTATAACCAATTGTTTCTCATGGAAAGTAGCATCATTGATTCCTGGGTAATGAGGATCAAAATTGCATTAGATACTGCAAGAGGAATCGACTATCTTCACCATTATGCAGATCCACCAATA
>CATIWF010103237.1:0-20711 GCA_949630135.1 Balakata baccata | reverse complement strand
ATTGGGTAGCCAACAAAGGATTCATTGCTCCTGATAGAGGAAGAGTATACTCACAACCTCTTGTCAGGATTATTACTCGGAAATCTCAAGCCAGAGTGGAAATGTCCTGAAGATAGTCTTCAGCAACATTTCTAATAGAGTAATAAGTCCTAAGGACAAGATCTAACATCACTTGGGCTAGATGTGATGTAGTCAGTCTAGCGGAAGCTAAGACATAGTCCATGCTCTGAACCGAGTGGGGTATAGGATGGTGAAAGGACAACTTGCACATATTGTTTTCTATGGAAAGGTTCGTAGTCAAACAACTGACTTTTCAGTCAATTGGGGATCATGATTTGTTGCTAGATACCGCTCATGATTTGCTTAAATTATTTGATAATTTAAGTGGCCAACATAACCGGAAACCGAATGGGTCACACGCATTGGAAGTGTGAAGAATGAGTAAAATGGACTTGGATGAGATCCAAAAATATGAGAGAATTATTTAGAGTTGGATCGTGATGAGATCACAAAAAAAAATTGAAACAAAAAATTGATCGAGGGTCACGAGCCTATGCGGGCCTGTGGCAAGGCTGCCAGCCCAAGGCTAGCAGCATGGGCTATACGTACGCTAGCCCTAGCCAGTGTGCATGCACAGTGTGATGAATTGACCAATATTGGTTAAATTTCCAATTTAGCCCCCCAAACCCATTTTGGTAATTTTGTAAACCTTATGGTATTTTGGAACACCTATAAATAGTATTTTTACATCAAAAAAATACTAATAGCCTCCATAAAATTATTTGATAATTTTTTGATTTTTCTCTCTAGGAACACCACTCTTTGCTAGCACATAGAGTGTGTTCAAGGCATACTCTAGTGGTTTCAATCTTCATTTCCGCGTGGATTATCATTAAAGGCAATCCTAGATTGGATTGTTGTGGTTTGCGACAACCTAACAAGAAGGAAATTTGGAGAATTGACACAAGAAATTAAATGTATAATTTCTAACTATGTTTTGATTTAATTAGTTTTAATGGCACAAGTAGAATCCTTTGATTCGAGTTTTGAAAAATTTTATTTTCCAATGCATTTTATGAATGTGATACATCCTCAAAACCCAACAACTACCTTATTTAATTTTATTTTATGCATTAGAGATGGCATGCTAAGGATTAATGGAATGACATGATGGATGATTATGGACTTAGGCCTTATATCATTGAGCATGTATGATTTATTTTGTTTTATGGTAAATAGGGCCTATGTGTGCTTGCCTCTCTTTTTTTTTCTCATGTATTTTTTTTCTCATCTCACTCCCCTCAAATGTAAATTGAGGTTTTATACTTTGAAATATGTAATTAGATTACATAGGATTATGATAGAATGGAGATGCAAAAGGAGCAAGAAGCAATAGAGACGGTGCCATAATCAAGAAGACTTAGAAATAGGAATTTGATTTCTATTTTATATGTTATAATTCATGCATCTACCTAGGTTAGACCTAGTCAATCCTTCCATGGCTCGAGGGATTGATGTTCGATTGTCCATAATCATACCATATAGTTATAGTAACTATTGAATGTATGTCTATGTATGGATGTATGTTTAACATGCCATAAACATGATGAGACTTTATTAACAAAATCCCTTAATAAATAATAATTAAGACTAATGCCTTCCATTAATATAGGGAGAACTACAGTTCTTCTAGATGATGGGTTGTTGAGCTGACTCAAGCCCGCTCTATAGGAACATGTTCAAACCATTGAAATATGATTTCATGATTAATGAGTTGGTCTTAACCGATTTCATTGATTTTTTGAGCTGACTCAAGGTCAATGTAAATTGGAGGTGGTGTTGGGTAAATGTACATGTGTTGTACTTGTATCAAGAGTTGATAGCCCAATGATTTGTGCACACATCAATTAGTTGATAGTACAATTCTGTAGTTGCATTTAAAGATGCAATTGGTATGGACCAGATACCTACCGATTTGATTTAAGAAGGCTTGTTGAGCTGACTCGAGGTTTTTCTTAAATTGGAATTGGATACCAAACCACTAGAAAAACTTCAAAATAAGTTATCTCAAGTTCAAAGTGAGGGCCATGGGTTCACAATAAAATAGTGTGAACTATAATGCGTTTCATTAAAGACCTAATATCATGTATTCATGTATATTCTCTAATATGATCTAGTTTACATCTAGGTTGCTAGAATCATGTCATCCAATATGACTTTGCGTTCAATACTTGAGTCAAATAAGTTGACTAGGCCAAACTTCCCAGATTGTTAGCCGCTTCTTGATTCTCCTGTTATTGATGTTTCTAAAGTAGTTTTGAATGCATACAAGAAGCATCTAGATGATAGTGAATTGGCAGGCTATATTATGCTTGCCTCTATAACACCCTTCCATATAGCATACTAGCCCACTACACGATGGAGTGCTACTACATACATGATACTAAACCGTTAGCTTTTGTTCCCTTTTTAGCCTTCACCATATTTACATCTCATGATTTCGTTCATTTGTATATCCATGACAACATGTTCCATAAAACTAATTATCATGTAATCAGGCTTAAGAAGAAAATCCATAAATAATAAATATGAGTTCCAGCCCTAGACACACCCAAAATAAAACATCCATGAAAATCTTAATATATTAATCTTTTTTTAAAAAAAACAAAAAGGTCTAATATCTCAAAATGCATGAATAAAGTAAAATGCATAATGAGCTAACTCTGATTCTATTTGCTTTGACTAGCTTGGCTTCTCGAATACAGGTTGTGAATAGGGCCACTCTCAGAGCCGAAGCCACCCTACCCACCTAATTATAATTATTTGCATATGTGTCTGAGTTAAGTGCGCTCTCGGAGCTAAAGGCAACTTGACTCATAAGTGTATATAAAAATTACTAGCATAATGGCTCAAGGGCACTCTCGGAGCTGAACCCACCTTGCTCGACAAAATAACGTATGAAACATCCTATGGTACCATAACTACCCTTAATGACATTCCATCTATCCTATAGTTAGACCTAGTATGAGTAAGGGCATTTATGACTTTTCCTTTTTAATCACATGGACCTTATTCCATGAGCATAATAACTTTTCCTTAATATTCGCATAACAACTTATCACATTTCACATATTAACCTTCCTATCATCATTTCCATATCATGTTATTGTTATCCATGTATCATCTCACATCATGGTATAGCACTTAGGGAAAATTTCACTGATATTATATTCATAAGTACTTCATTTAATAATATAGAACACATGCCTTACACATTCATTCCATCATATTCAACAACTAACACTCACACATAGGTGAGTTTGAACCCCAGCACATTGTCGTGTGCCACTGTGACACTAGTGTCGCTGGCCCTGCCTGTTGCAGGGTCGATATGGCCTAGGTCGAGTAAGTCCCGACTAAAACTCCCTTTCCCAAACTAGGAAAGGCCCAACATCAACAATATAAAACTCAGTTTTCACATACTAACACAAATGTCCAAATTTCAGTGCACAATACACATTTCCAGAATGTCATACCTCATGAAAACAAACCATTTGTCATTGTGAACATGCCATAATCCAATTAACTCATCAAATACCAATTTAAACATTAAAATATCATTAATAGTCCATGCCATTAATTCATACTAGTGTGTTCAGACTATTCAAATTGATAATCATAGCATTGAAAAGATATAAAACATCCAATATACCTATTCACTAGCAATCATACAGCTAGAAAAGTGAATAAACATGACTATATGTACAAACCTTAAACAACGGAGCCAAAAATCCTTACTCTAACATTTCTCTCATGTTTTGGTATCTGTTACTGTCTTCTTCCCCATTCCTTAGCATTAGACATACGAATCAAAGGTCACAAACCATTCTATACCTTCTATTCTACAAGTACCATTTCTAAATATTGAAAAAACACTAACAAAATGACAATAAACCATCAAATCCAATCTAAGAGTGTTAGAGAACAAGATACTTACTGAATCCTCTTCTAGAAATCAAAGACAGAGGTGAACAAATCCAATTCCAGGGGCTTTTTGGCTAATAACTCGTGTTCTTGATGAAAAACACAAAAAACCCTAATAAATCCTTAATACAAAAATCCCAATTGTGTTTTTAGGTGTTTAGGCAATTGAGAATCAATGTAGAATGAATGGGAGAGTTTCTGGAGTGTCTAGGGTGTGTAGGTGTCAGCTGGGTTTTTAATTTGTGTGGAATAGGGTGCAAAAACATGTATTTATATCGTGCAGACCAGAAGCGAGTCCCAACCGGGAAAATGGGTGTCCTGAGTAGGAAACCTTTCCCTACCATGAGATGAACTTTCCCAAGCGTAATTTGGTTCTGCCCACCAAAATATAAAATAATCTAGAATTGACCCACTTTTAATTACCAAAATACGTCTCAAAAATCCGCAAAAATTATAGGCACTAAATTGTGGGCGTTACAGGCTTATCCAAGACATAGCCTATCTTTTTGGATTTGAGAACAATTCTCAAATTCCTATGCCAGTCTTGCAAATTAGGCCTAGTCAACTTGTTTGTTTCTATTAAAGATAGTAAATTCACACTAGTTGATATGATGAAAATGATTATAGCAACCTAGATGTAAAAGAGAGCATGTTAGAAATGAACATGAAAAATGCATAATTATTAGGTCTTTAATAATAAGCATTATGGCTCCCACTATTTTATTGCAAACCTATAGCCCTCACTATGAATCCGAGAGAACCTGTTGGAAGTTCTCCTAGTGGGACGGTATCCAATTCCAACTTAAGAAAATCTTGAGTCAACTCAACAAGACTTCTTAGGTCAAATTGGTAGGTATCTGATCCATACCAATTGTATTTTATATGCAACTACCAAATTGTGTTATCAGCTAATTGATGTGTGCATAAATCATTGGGCTATCAACTCTTGATAAGTGTATATCTCATATACACTTACCCAACATCACCTCTAATTTCAATTGACCTTGAGTTGGCTCAACAAATCAACGAAATCGGTTAAGACTAACTCATTAATCATGAAATCGTATTTCAATGGTTCGAACTTATTCTTATAGAATAAGATTGAGTCAACTCAATAACCCAGCATCTAGAAGAACTCTAGTTCTCCCCATATTAATGGAGGCGCTAGTCTTAATTATTATTTTATTGAGTGATTTCATTAATTAGTCTCATTATTAACTAGTATGCATTTATATATCATTCATCACAAAATATATAAAAGATAATTACATTAACTATATAGTATGATTATGGATATTATAGAGTCAATTCCTTGAGCCAAAGGAATTGATTAGGTCACACCTATGATAATGCATGAGTTGCAACCCAAAATAGAATTCAAAACTCCTATTTCTATGTCTTCATCTTTATGGCGCCTTCTCCTTGCTTCTTACTCCTTTTGCATTTCCATTTATCCTAATCCTATGTAATCTAATTACATATTTTTCAAAGTGAAAACCTCAAATTAAATTTGAAGGGAGTGAGAGGAGAAGAGAAATACATGAGACAAGAGGAAAGGCAGGGACACACAGGCCCTATTCAGTGTAACATCCTCGACCATCCCTATATGTATTATCATATGCATTCCATTTGAACATGTTCATTTTATGAATGTCATTCACATGAAACACATGCACACATAAAGATTCTGGTGTGAATGTGCTCACGAGGTTGACTTGCCACAGATTGGTTTATCGCAATAGAAATAAGTCGCACGTATCCAGTTATAATTTAAACAAGGATACAAGATACTGAAAATGAAATTAAATAAGATGATTAAATTGAAATAAATGAAATTTGGCATAGTTAAATTACTTAGATTGAACAATTTGACTATATAGTATTTTTAGCATTGATTTAGATACATGTAAATATATAGAGGAAATAATAAAAATAATAAGTAAATAAAAAAATAATTAATTAATTAATTAATTAAGGATAAAGGATAGAAAAAAAAGAGAATGGGACAAAATTCACTAAGTCAATTAAGCATAGAAGAAAAGGCTGCTCCTTGTCTCTTCCACCGATTGCCTTCTTTTTCTTCTCTCCATTTTCTTTAGTTCTTCTTCAAGTGCTCCAGCCACAAATTGGTCCTTAGATGAGTTAATTAATCCTTTATTGTTAATCATGATTGGGTGTTGATAGATCATGGTTTATGGTAAGCAAGTTGCTAGATATCATGTACCAATGTTCTCAAATTCTGTTTCTGACCAGAAAGTTAAGGCTCCATTTCCGTCATGTTAGAGACTGATTTTAAACACAAAATAGCAATCTTGTATATGATTGTCTTAGCTTTATTGTATGTAAATATTTTTGCACGATTTGGTGCCTGTGGAAAGATATTAGCATGTGATTGAGATTGGTTCGATTGTAGAACCTAGCTAAATCACCTACTGTGTTGATTATTTTTCTATATGATAGACTCGGTATTTGAGATATCTTAAAATGTGAAGGTTGTAAATATCTGTGTTATCTATTGTAAACTAAATCTCAGGATCAGATTGTGGGTAGATGTTGAGTTATGGTCAAGGGAATTATGTTCTATAGGTTGAGTTGTCGCTTGTGCCCAATATAGGTCCAGCTAATTTTTTGCCCATTTTGTGCTATTTATAGACATAATCTGTAAATTATCAAAACATAAAAGTAATAGGTATATGTTTTAGCTAAAGTTTGGAACAAATAAAACCTCAATATGTTACGTATTTTGTGAGATATGACCTTCAAAAATCATACTGGTCTGGAAGCCAACCCTATTCTTGACCAGTCACAAGTACCCTACCATATGAGAACTTTAGAGGCAAAATGGATCAACATTGTCATCATGAAAAACGTTTAATTTTAACATATCTATGATCATACAAAGTTTCATAAAATATATGACTTACATGTTGTAAGATATGAAAAAGCAAATATGGTGTCTCAAAACTGCCTAAGGGCAGAAAATAGAACATGGATAGAAATTGCATCAAATATTATGTAATACCCCAATTGCTATGAAATTTTGACATGTCATATCTCTACATGTTAGAGCTAATTAGAAAAAAGAATCATACAAATTGGACTAATATAGAAAAATTTATATTCTTATGAACACATAAAGGTCACACTGCCATAATACCTAACCCTAGTTAGTGGTCTATATTATGCATATTTCAATTTGTTTAAGTTTCACTTAGTTTATTTAGCTACCAATTGACCAAGTATACATTCAATTAGGCTCACAGTACATTGGAGACCCTTAGAGAAGTGAGAGACAATAAGTTAGAGATTCAATATCAAAAGAAATGGTGAGTTTAATTATACAACGATTTATTTAGTACATGTGATTATTGCCTGCTACGTGTAATGTGACTTGATTTGCTTTATTTGAATTACGTAATTGCTATGATATGGCCAATGGGAATGTGTTGAATATGAAGTACATGTTTGTATTACATGTATAGGTTTTCTTTGTACATGGAAAATGTTGACTGAAATATATAATGATTGATGTAAAAGTAATGATTGTTGCAAATGCAAATGCATATGGACTTAAAAGGCATTGTGACTAGCTAAATGGTATTGTAAAGCAAAAGAAGAGGCCTATGGCCTAAACAAATGCTTAAAAGCAAAAGAAAAGGACTATGGCCTAACAAATGTACAAATGTTACAAATGATCAAGCTAGCTAGCAAATATTCACATGGAAACCCGAGACAGTGTTTGTATAGCCTGGTGACAATAAAAAAAATGACATAAGCATAAGCATAAGCAAATGAAATGTTTACATAACTTAATATGCTTTATATTCATATGATATTGATAAATAGAATGACATGTAAAATGTGTACGAATAACGATTATTACTTGTAATTGTGATTTCCTTAGTACTTTAGAAAGCTTTTGATGATTATTCTCACTTAGTCACAACTCACCAAATCGCATCATTTTCAAGTAGAAAAGAGTAGTTAACTCATTTTGGAGGTGCATACCACATAGGAGATATGGATCACAAGTCACTGGCCGAGCCTCACCAATCTCTTTCCTTGTATTTCACATATGTATAGGGACATGTCTTTTATGTTTTGGACTGTATGTTTGCATATGTATAATATAGTGAATATACAGTGATTTGATATATATAGTCAAACTGTTATGCTTTATTGAATTGTTAAATGCTACAAAGTGATACTATTATATGATTCAAAAAAAATTATCCCTCACTATAAATAAGATACTATTTATTCTCATGCAATACATGATAACATGGTACAAGTATAAGTGATATCCATAGGTATAATGTGGTACATTTAGCATAAAATAAAATAACCAAGCATGCTCAATCACATTGGCTAAAGTCCATAATCTTCCATCATGCATATCATACACTCCTAGCATGTATTCTCTAATGCATGAAGAAAGGTAAATTGAAAATGACCATTTTGGATTCTATTCCCGGTTACAACAGTTGAACCAAAATTATATACAAGCCGATGTCATATTGTATGCAATTACCAAATGAATTTTAATCACATTAAAGTTGAAATCCGTAATTCCATAAATTAATTCAAAATTAATTCACCTTAAAACCAAGTTATAATGATGTTTAAGTTAAACAATTTAATTTTATAGTACATACCATAATCTAGTCAACCTAGAATTGAAAATTTCTCAACTTATAATGATTAAAAATCAAGAAAAAATTTCTTATAGATTCCAGGAATTCAAATTATCAATTTAGGCATCTATAGGTCAGCTCAAGACAATCAAAATAATTTGAAACAAGCCAAACCATTAAGCCCAGCGAACTAACACACAACACACTAAAACTGATTCCTTTTGACTAGAATCAAATTAGAAATTTATAATTGAGCAAAATCAATTTGGCATGCATTTAACATCAAGACAACATCATAATTATCACATAAATATAATATTAAGGTGTTGGAATGAAATTTAGTACATACAATAAAATTGCAAACAAAACAGCCTACCCGAGAACATAAATAGTCTCATTTTGCATTTCGTTCACAAAATTAATTAAAACAATTTTAATTAAAATTGTGAGTTATCCAGATGTTAAAACAAATTCTCAATTAATTAAAATTAGTGTTCTCACAGTCTCATTACAAGAACATGCCAAACAGCCCAACCATTAATTATACAAGCTCACTAGATCATTCAAAACCTAGTTCATCAGCCTTTTTAATTATAAATTTGAATTTCTGAATTAAAACACCATTAATTCAATCTTCAATCATAGTTTTATTCTTCAATCATCCTATGTTAGACTATGAAAGAAAATTAAAGTGGAAGACAAATATACAATAAAATAAAATTTAAAACTATGGAATCCAAAATTGTCACTTTCATACAATCAGATTACATCTTCAATTAAAATTGATTTTGATGGCCATAAGGGGGCTCTGATACCACTGTTGGGTTTTGAGTATGCATCTCATACATGTATGCAACAGAAATTTAAAATTTTTCAAAACTCAAAACTAAGGATACGACTTATGCCATCAAAACCAATTAACCTAACTAAGGTTGAAGATGATTACCTCTTATGTTCCTGATTTTGTTTCTTTCTTTTCACCTTGCTAGGTTGTTGTAAACCATAGCAATCCAAAGTTAAATCGTCTCTATTAGTAATCCACATGAAGGGGATGAATGAAACCTCAAAAGGTTGGCATGACATAATCCCTTTATGCTAGCAATGGAAGAGTGTCAATTATGGAGAAAGAATTATTTCTGACATAATTCTTATGTTGCAGCTTATTTTTGGAGCTTTTAAAGTCATATTTATAGTCCTACTAGTCATATTAGGGTTGGGACTTGTTTAGGAATCTCATTCCTAGTCAAAAACCTTAAAAACTTCCTAAAGAGTAGAGAGAAAATCAGAATCAGCGCATTGTCAGTGCACCGTGTGCGCGCTTGCTGCTGTTTGGGCGGTAGATTCACCGCTTACAACCAGTGTGCGCTAGCACTAGCAGTACCAGTGTTGGTTGTCCAGCACATAGCCGTATAGGCCTGCACCAACCCGATGACTTGTCGTCTGCGAAACTCTTCCACGACGTCGATGCCATATGATCCGAAATCTTTCTCTCATAAGTTTGGATCCCATCCAAGACCAAATTATATGATATTCACACCTTTAATGAGTGTGACCCATTAGATTTCTAATTATGTTGGCCACCCAAATTAACTATTAATTTGGGCAAGTTATGAGCGGTATCTAGTAACACATCATGATCCCCAATTGATCGGAAAATCAGTAGTTTGACTACAAATCTTTCCATAAACAACGACCATGCAATTCGCCCATTCACCATTCTATACCCTAATTGGTTCAGAGCATGGACTATGTGTTAGTTCCCACTAGACTAACTGTATCACACCTTGCCCAAGTGATGTTAGATCTTGTCACTGAGACTCATGACTTAATTAGACATGTCATTGAAGACCATTTTCAAGACATTTCCACGTGTTTTATCATTAGAGATGATCCAATATTGGATTGTTGTACTTTTCTACAACCCAACGAGAAGGAAATTTGGAGAATTGACACAAGAAATTAAAGGTATAATTTCTAACTATGTTTTAATTTAATTAGTTTTAAACATTAGTATCAGAGTCCCCTTGTGTCCATTAAAATTAATTTTAATTAAAGGAGCAATTGGATTGCACGTTTTTTACGGTTTTGGTCCTATTGGTTTGAAAAATTGAAATTAATTTGTAAAATTTATTTTAATTATTTTTCTTTTTATAATCTGATCATGGGATGATTAAGGATAATTATTTTAAAGGAAAAATAGTTTGAATGTGATTCAAATAATTAATTTCGAATTTATTACATTATTACTGAAAATTGCATTGTTGATCAACATGTGATGTTTGGTTTTATCATGGGGCTGGTCAATTTTTTTTGTAATTTGATTTTGGAAGATTTATTTAGACAAACTGAGAATGTTTTTAAGCTTCTAGAAGTGTCCAGTAATTAATTAAAAATTGTTTTAATTAATTTTGAAAACAAACACCAAAATGGATTAGTTTTAGTGCACCCGACATGATTGTTTTGTTTGATTTTTTTATGTGTTTATTTCGGTTCCAGCACCTCAAAATATTTTTATGTGATAATTAATGTGTTATTTTGATTTTAAATTATGCTAAAATTATATTGCTCGAATTTAAATTTCCAAATTAATTCTAAATTATAAATGAGTCATTTTAGATGTCTAATGTATTGGTTTCTTTGTTTTGATAATTTTGGCTTGTGAAACAATATTTTGATGAATTGAGCTGACCAAAAGATGCTTAGAATGATAATATAAAATTCTAAAAATTTTGGAAATTAATTTTGAATAAATTACGGTGAGCAAATTAATATCTAGTATGACTAGAATATGGTATGTATGTTAGAATTAAATTATTTAATTTTTTACATCATAATAACCTAATTTTAAGGTGGATTAATTTTGAATTAATTTTTGGAAATATGAAATTTAATTAATTTGATTAAATATTAATTTTCATATTAAAATGACATGCAAAATTGAATTAATCGAAACAACATAAGTACACAAATTTGGTTTAAGTGTTGAAACTGGTTTTCAAATTTGGAATCCAAAATTGTCACTACATATTTTATTTTATTTTACTTTATTTTATGCTTTAGAAAATGCATGCTATGGTGAATGGAATGGCATGATGGATGATTATGGACTTAGACCCAATCTAATTGAGCATGCATGATTTATTTTGTTCTATGGTAAATAGGGCATCCCTACCTCTCTTTTCTTTCTCATGTATTTCTTTTCTCATCTCACTCCCCTCAAATGTAAATTGTGGTTTTCTATTTAGAAATGTGTAATTATATTACATAGGATTATGATAGAATGAAGATGTAAAGGAGCAAGAAGTAAAGGAGATGGTGCCATAAGGAAGAAAACTTAGAAATAGGAATTTTATTTCTATTTTTCTATTGTAATTCATGCATCTACCGAGGTTAGACCTAGTCAATCCTTCCATGGCTCGAGACATTGATGTTATATTGTCCATAATCATACCATATAGTTATAGTAACTATTGATTGTATGTCTATGTATGGATGTGTGTTTAACATGCCATAAACATGATAAGACTTTATTAACAAAATCCCTTAATAAATAACAATTAAGACTAATGCCTTTCATTAATATGAGGAGAACTAGAGTTCTTCTAGATGCTGAATTGTTTACCTGACTCAAACCTTCTCCATAAGAATATGTTCAAACCATTGAAATATGATTTCATGATTAATGGGATGGTCTTAATCGATTTTGTTGATTTGTTGAGTTTACTCAAGGTCAATGTAAATTGGAGGCTATGTTGGGTAAATGTACATGAGATGTGCTTGTATCAAGAGTTGATAACCCAATCATCTGTGCACACATCAATTAGTTGATAGTACAATTCAGTAATTGCATTTATAGATGCAACTGGTATTGTAATACCTACTAACTAGGGCCTAATAATTTTGCAAGAATACATGACACATATGAGGGGTCATTTTACATGAATACTGAATAAACTTTATGCTAAGCTCTCGAAATGTGAGTTTTGGCTGAATGAAGTGACATTTATAGGACACATTATATCTGCAGAAGGCATTAGAGTTGATCATAGTAAAATTGAAGTGATAGTGAATTGGAGGATTCCATAAAATGTGACCGAGATTCGGAGTTTTCTTGGTCTAGCCGGTTACTACAGACGATTTGTTAAGGGTTTTTCAATGATTGCCACTCTGAGGAAATATGTTAAGTTTGAGTGGATAGATAAGTATCAAGCCAGTTTTGATCAATTAAAGAGTATGCTCACAAAAGCTCTAGTATTGACACAATTGATCCCCGATAGAGAGTATATCATTTACAGTGATGCATCCCATAATGGATTGGGCTGTGTGCTGATGCAAGAAGGAAGGGCAGTTGCCTATGCTTTGAGATAATTGAAGCAACATGAGAGAAATTATCCTACCCATGATTTAGAATTGGCTGCCATAGTCTTTGTATTGAAGATTTGGCATCATTATTTATACAGTGAAACGTGTTTCATTTACACTAATCACAAGAGTTTGAAATATTTGCCTACACAAAAAGAGTTGAATTTGAGACAAAAAAGATGGCTTGAATTGATCAAGGATTATAACTATATGATTGACTACCACCCAGGTAAAGCCAATGTGGTAGCAGATGCTTTGAGTAGGAAGAAAGTGTGGAACTGCATATCCGACCTATATTGACTCAAGAGATTAAGAATGCACAGAAATAAGACAGTAAGCTACTTAAAATAACTAAGTTGGTGTCTAGAGGGGAGAGACCCAAATTCACCACAGGTCTAGATGGTGGATTATATTACCGAAGTAGACTTTATATACCTTATAATGACGATCTTAGACAGGATATTGAAAGGGGTACATGAGAGTAAGTATGCTATGCATCTAGGAAGTAATAAAATGAAAAGAGCAGTTATTGGTGGTTAGGTATGAATAAGGATATTACTTTACTATCAAGTGTTTGATTTGTCAGCAAATGAAAACTAAGCATCAAGTGCCTTTAGGTTTGTTACATCCAATCTCTATTCCGCAATGGAAATGGGAGCATATTACTATGGATTTTGTAAACTGGGTTACCATTGACATCGAGGAGACATGATACGGTATGGGTAATTGTTGATAGATTCACGAAATCAGCATGTTTCTTACTAGTCAGAAAAGATTATCCAATGAATTGATTGGCAGAGATTTATGTTAATGAGATAGTACGACTTCATGGTGAACCTGTTTCTATTGTATTAGATGGAGACCCTCATTTACGTCTCAGTTTTGGAAGACTCTTTAGAGTTCTTTGGGCACTGAGTTACATTTTAACACAACCTTTCATCCTTAAACAAACGATCAATTGAGAGAGTTATCTAGATTCTCGAACATATGATGAGAAGTTGTGTTATTGGTTTTGAAGGTAGTTGGGACAAGTATCATTCTTTGATGGAATTCGCTTATAATAATAGTTATTAATCCAGTATACAGATGGCTCCCTATGAGGCATTGTATGGTAGGAAATGTCGTATGCCAATATATTGGATGGAGCTTAAAGAAAGGAAAATGCTAGGTCCAGACCTAGTGAGAGAAACTGAAGAGAGTAAAGATCATTTAAGATAAGCTTAAAGTAGTTGTTGACAGGCAGAAATCATATGTTGATCTCAAGAGGCGTGGCATTGAATATGAAGTGGAAGATAAGGGTTTCGTGAAAGTATCCCTTTGGAAGAAAGATTTGAGACTTGACAAGAAAGGTAATTAAGTCCAAGGTTTATACGACCGTATGAAATTTTAGAAAGAGTTGGATTGGTTGCTTATAGACTTGCTTCACCTCCAGAGTTGAGTCAAATTCATAATGTATTTCATGTTTCTATATTGAGACAGTATCGGTCAGATCCTTCTCACATCATACCAATTGAAGATATTCAAGTGAGTCGTGACTTGACTTATGAAGAGGAACCAATTTGTATTCTAGCTAGGGAAATTAAAGAGCTTCGAAATAAGGAGGTTATATTAGTTAAAATGCTATGGAGGAACCATACTGTCGAGAAAACTACTTAAGAGAGTGAAGAAGTGATGAAAGCCCAATATCCCTAGTTGTTTCATGACGACATATCAGGTATGTTTAGGGGATGAAACATTTTTAAGGGGGAGATAGTTGTAATACCCACTAACTAGGACCTAGTTATTTTGCATGAATACATGACACATATGAGGGGTAATTCGATAATTAAGTAGGACCTAGTCATTTTACATGTATATATAAGTTAGATTTAATGTTATAATGAAGTTATAATTAAGGTATATTGAAGGTATATGTAAGATATAATTGAGGTATATTGGTCGGCTTTGGTTTCGGTTTCAAGAAAGAGATGAAATAAATCAATAATTATGAAAAATTAAAGTGTCATGACCATGACAGGGGGTGTCACGGCCGTGACAATAAAAAAAGATGGATAAACATGATTGTTTGAAGTCAATTGCTACAGTAACTTTGCATGGCCATAAAAGGCAACTATATAAAGCTTTTTCCACGATCTTATCACCATTTTTCATCATCTTTTCCATCCTCAAACCCCAAACCCCTTTCACACACACCTAAAACATCAAGAAAGTGATTTTTCATGGTTTTTGAGTTATTTAACATCAAAACAACAAAGAAAGCAAGATTTGAAGAAATCATATTTGGTGAGATTTTAGAGGAGAGAGAAAGTTGGTGTAAGAGAACCCACAAGTTCCTTGCATGATCTAGGATTGTTTCTGTTTTCAACAGGTAAGGAAATCTAAGAAAATCATCTTTTTGTTGTGATTATGAAATTATATGGAAAGATTGTATTGGTTGGTATGGAAACCCTTGGAGGAAGATGAAGGGTGGTTGGATTTTGTATGTGTTTGTGATTTTTGAAGTTATTGGAAGTGAGGTACCATGATAAGGAGTAGAAATCATGTATTATAACCATAGTTTGGGGAGTATGGATTAGTTTTATATTTTTGTCATACTACCATAGACATAATATTTCATATGTGGTATTATTGCGATAGGGAAGAGAGTAGATAGCTCCTTAGTTGAGTTTTTTTCAAGCTCCTAATAGAGGTTTGTACATATACACATTGTTATTTGCCCCTTAAATGTGATAATTGCATGTATAAAATGAAATATGCGCTTATATGTTGTTGAACATGCTTATTTTTTAAGTAATAGAATATTGTATAAAATGGAAGCATAACATAGCATTATCAAATGTTAGAAAGGTTAATTAGAGTAATTGAATATGTATAAATATGATTATAAGTATGAAAATAACATATGTGTTATAGGGTGTACTATGCATGTATAAAACGTGTGTTATGAACTTGGTTTTGACTCATTTTAGGGGTTTATTTGAGTTGTGATAACTTATTTATTTTGGTGTCCAATGACCATTAATGAAGTCTATGCATGTTTAGGAAGTGTTTAGAAGTGAAATTTTGAAAAATTTGACTATAGACATAAGTTGTGACCTTTCACAACCGATGTCACAACTATGCTGAATTTGTCATGACCATGACGTCACTGTTCATAGCTGGTGGAAAATAGAGGCAGTAGCCTTCACAACCAGGTGTCATGACCAGTCCAATTTATCATCACCGTGACAACACTATTCATAGCAATAGTGACCTATGTTTTAATGATGTTTTGGTGGGTTCGAAACATGTCAATCATGCACAAATGCCATAGTATGATGTAAAAATATATGAAAACATGTTAATGAGTATAAATGTGACATGTGAACATGTATGTACATTATGTTAAACAAGATGGAAGTAAGAAAGTACAAGTTTAAAATGAAGAAGTGCTTTGATAAATGCCCCATTTCTCTATTTGAGGACGACTTTAGGGTAAATAATGCATCATGAAGAGGATAAGCGATACGTATCAACGGGATGTATGAGTGAGGATCAAGTTGACTAGCCTTGGACTAGGTGCTATTTTTCCTGGTACCCATATTCTTATACTCAATCAGGTTAGCTGAGCGCTGGTTTGGGTGAGCACGCTTGACTTGAGGAAGCTTGAATGAGCATACAGATTACAATGGTTGAGTAGGATGTCTAGCCCTAGACTAGGTGTACCTACTTCACACCTTGTATACAGAGTGAGTAGGATGACTAGCCCTAGATTAGGTGCACCTATTTCACACCCAGTATCCGGCCAGTCCAGGAAATGAGGTTTGGGTTATATTTATCAAAGTTGCTTATTGAGAAGAAAATGAACACGATAGGTATGATTGATGGTAAGAGGTTGACGGCACGAATAATAGTAAAAAGGTTAAGGCATATAATATGAAATGAACATAAGCATGGGAAAATCCCAATGCCTATATGTACCACTAAGCTAGAGATAGCTTAGTGTGAGTTTTTCTCACGCAGGTCAAGGAGCTTGTAGATAGCAAAGTTAAAGGAAGAGAAGTCACCTAAAGCCCATATTGAGTGTGAATATTTGAGACCCGGTTTGTAAGTCTAAATTATCAAGTTTTGTATTTTGTACATCCATGCATGTGGGTACTATAGAAACAACTTGTATATGATATAGTATTAGATATATGTATTATGTACATGTATGGGGCCTAAGCCTAAAACTATATATATGATGTGGGGACTATATATATATAGTAACCCAGAATATGAATAATCAGTAATAGGATAAGATAAGCAAAGATAGTGGCATTCTATCTATATAATATGATTGTTCTTGTTATCGGGTGAAATAATAGGCATAGTCCTGTTATATAGGTACGGCGTTGTAGGTATGGATCAGATACCTACCGATTTGATTTAAGAAGGCTTGTTGAGTTGATTCAAGGTTTTTCTTAAATTCGAATTGGTTACCGACCCATTAGGAGAACTTCCAGATAAGTTCTCTCGAATTCATAGTGGGGGCTATAAGTTAGCAATAAAATAGTGGGAGCCATAATGTATTTTATTAAAATGACCTAATATCATGCATTCATGTACATTCTCTAACATGATTTCTCTTACATCTATGTTGCTAGAATCATCATCGTCATGTCTACAATATGAATTTGCAATGTTTAATCGAAACAAACAAGTTGATTGGACCTAATTTCCTAGACTAGCTTAGGAATATGAGAATAGTTCTCAAATCTGAAAAAATAGGCTATGTCTTGTATGAGCCACTTCTCAATTCCCATACTATCAATGCTTCTTAAGAGATTAAAAGGTTTATAAAAAGCATCTTGATAATAGTGAGATGGCAAGCTGTATTATGCTTGCTACTATGTCATCGGAGTTACAAAAGTAACATGAGACTATAGATGCTAACATCATTGTCTATCATCTTAGGGAGCTCTTTGACGACCAAGCACGATCCAAAAGGTTCAAGATCTCTAAGTTGCTTTTTCGCTCCAAGATGATTGAGGGGACATTTCCAGTATAATATGCTCTAAAGATGAATAGCTATATTGAGAGGTTGGCCACCTTAGGATTTGTGATGGACCATGAATTAAGTATATACTTAATTCTCAATGGTTTGACCGATAGTTATGCGCATTTTGTTCTTAATTATACGATGAACCATATTTCCACCACTATTCCTAAGCTTATCAATATGCTCAAAATAGCTGAACCATATGTCAAGAAAGACAGTAAGGCTGTGATGCTGGTGGACTCTTTTAGTTCTAAGAAGAAGAACAAGTCCATGAAGCATAAGGGAGGCGTGGCCAAGAAGAAGACCAAAGAGATTGCCCTAAAAGGGACTTGCTTCCACTGTGGCAAGGATGGCCATTATAAGAGGAACTGAAAGGCCTACTTAGAGTCCTTGAAGAAGAAGGCATTTGATGCTCCATCTACTTCAGGTACTTACATCATTGAGGTTAATATTGTTTCCAATAATAATATATGGGCATTAGATACTGGCTGTGGTTCACACCAATGTACTGATAGCAGGGCCTAAGGAATAGTATGCAACTCAACAGGGGAGAGTCGAACTTGTGCATTGGAAATGGAGTAAGGGTTGCTGCATTAGCTATAGGAACCTGTATATTGACCCTCCCTAGTGGGCTTGTTTTAAATTTGGATAAATTGTTTTTATGCACCTACTTTGACTAAAAACATTATTTTTGGTTCTAGTTTGATAAAGATGGTTTCCATTTGGCTTTTAGCAACAATTGTTGTTTTATTATGTTGAATGATATTCTTTATGCTAATGGTATATTATCCAATGGAATATAAATATTATATATGTCAATCCAATTTTAAATATCAATGACAATACGAGGTAAAAACAAGATATCTTGAAATCACCTTATTTATGGCATTGTCGCCTTGGCCATATATGTGAGAGGTGCATGACTAGACTATACAAAGATGGTAGCTTGGGGTCATTTAATTATGAATCATATGATACATGTGAATCTTGCTTATTAGGCAAGATGACAAAATCACCTTTTAGTGGAAAGGGTAAACGTGCTACTGAGCTATTAGACCTAATACATTCAGATGTATGTGACCCAATGTCTGTGCTTGCCAGAGGTGGTTATCACTACTCCGTTACCTTTATCGATGATTATTCACAATTTGGGTATGTGTATCTTATGAGATACAAGTCTGATGCATTTGAAAAGTTCAAAGAATTCAGACATGAAGTAGACACACAACTTAGCAAGAGTATTAAATCACTTAAATTCAATCGAGGTGATGAATACTTAAGAGTTTCAAGTTTATCTAAGGGATAATGGAATTTTATCCCAATGGACTCTGCCTTCACGTCATAACACAATGGTATAGCTGAAAGGAGAAATTGAACCCTATTGGACATGGTGAGGTCGATGATGAGCTTAGCGTAACTCCTTAAGTCCTTTTGGGGTTATGCACTGATGACTGCTATTTATATATTAAATGGAGACCTTTTCAAGACAGTTGATACCACTCCATATGAGATATGGAAAGGCAAGAAGCATGTACTTTCTTATATGAAAGTATGGGGTTGTCCAGCTTATATGAAGCAGACAATGTTAGACAAGTTGGATGCTAAGTCTAACTGATGTCTGTTTGTAGGATATCCTAAAGAAACAATAGGATATCAATTCTACAATCCTTATGAACAAAAGGTGTTTGTTTTAAAGCAAGCTACCTTATTAGAGAAAGAGTTTCTTCTAAAAAGAGATAGTGGGAGCAAGATTGAACTTGAAGAAGTTCAAGATGGTCTAGTAGACACAGATCAACTGCCTAAGCCCAGGCCTGTTACTCATGGAGATGAAGTAACAGCCATTCCTTCTGATACACAAGATCTTCGTAGATCTAGTAGGATACGTCCCACTCCTGAGAGATATAGATTTCTCATAAGTGATCGGAATGATATCTTACTCATAGAAGATGATAAGCCTACGACCTATGAAGAAGTTTCTGACAAATAGCTAATAGCCATGAAGTTAGAAATGGATTCCATGTATGAAAACTAGGTATGGACTTTGGTTAACCCACCCGAAGGGATAAAACTTATAGGGTGCAAGTGGGTTTTAAGAAAAAGACCGACATGGAGGGTAATGTGGTTACCCATAAAGCTAGGCTAGTAGCTAAGGGTTATCATCAACGACAAGGGATTGACTATGCTGAGACTTTTATCCTAGTAGCTATGCTTAAATCCATAAGGATACTCCTAGCCATTGCTGCTCATTATGATTATGAGATTTGGCAAATGGATGTGAAGACATCTTTCCTTAATAGAAACATAACTGATGATGTGCACATGACACAACTAGAGGGCTTCATATCTAAAGATTGTCGAAAGGTATGCAAGTTTCAAAGATCCATTTATGGATTAAAGTAAGCATCTAGGAGCTGGAACATCCAATTTGATGAGACAATCAAAGAATTTTGTTTCTTACAAAATCTGGATGAACCTTGTGTGTATAAAAAGGTTAGTGAGAGTGCTATCGTATGATGGGTTTTGAACATCCATCTCATACACAAAATAGCAGCGGAAACAAAAATTATCAATGTAACGTTTGCTAATTAGGGTTAATTAGAATAAATAAATTATTTCGAGCGAAAAATAAATAATAAGTTGCTCAATTAAAATTATTAATACGTAAAATTCGTTGATGTAGTTAATTTAGTTAAAATAGAATTAAGTGAGTA